>JAOTRN010000053.1:9166672-9184535 GCA_028566695.1 Bagroides melapterus
TTTATTTATTTATTTATTTATTTATTTATTTATTTATTTATTTATTTATTGCTTTCCTTAGACACAAGCTCTGGCTCATCTCCAGATAGTCCAGGTTATTTTATGAAAACTGGAAAACACATTGAGCTCTTCACTGGTTATCAGTAAATATTATAATATTCATTTGAATTTGATGTTGTTCATGTACCGAGTATTGAATGTACAAGCCACTGAATATATTTCTGAACTCTCTTGGTCCCCAAGGACTAAGATTAAATAAAATATTTTTACAAAGGAATCACTAAAACCCAGCTTTACAAAATCATAATTTTTATTTAAAAAAAAAAAATATATATATATATATATATATAAAAATAATCTCCTGTGTATAATATGCTATTAATGTACAGGGGTTGGACTGAGATATTACCTAATATAGTGTTGCAGGTTTCACGCCTATATATGCAGCCTGGTGGCCAATCTTCACTGATTTCACATTCCATAAATAAGAGCAGAGTGTGAAGGTTGAATTAGCAGAACGATAGCAAAGCTGTACTTAAAATATTGCTAGCCACACAGGCATATTAGAGTTCAAAAGAGGACAAATTGTGGTGTGTGTATCGCAGGCACATCTGTGACCAGGACAGCAAGTGTTTGTGGTGTTTCAAGTGTCATGGTATCCAGGGTAATTTCAGCATACAACCACGAAGGATGAACCACATCCATCAGGAGTAACTGTCAATGCAAGAAAATGCTGTCTGAAAGGGATATCCAGGTATCAACTCAGATTTTATCCAAAAAAAAAAACAAAAAACAAACAAACATAAAACCACAGCTCATTGCTCTCAGGAGCTCCACAGGGTATGACTGCTATAGACAAATCTATCCAAACAATATATTCATGCTAGAGCTGCTATAGTCAAACCTTTGGTCACTCATGACAAATGGGTTGTGGACAATGTGAAACACGTATTGCTCTTTGACGAGTCAACCTTCACTGTGTTTTCGACATCTGTGAGAGTTACAGTGTAGAAATACACCAAAGAAACTTATCACCTGGATTGTTGCGTGCCCAGAGTAAATCCTGGTGGTGGATCAGCGATGGTTTGGGTTGCAATATCAGGGCATTCCAACATTGTATCAGCAAGATAACACAATACACACAGAAAGAGTGGTGAGAGAATGGTTTGATAAACATTAAAGTGAAGTTGCAGGATCTGAATATTATTGAGCCACATTTAGATTTTTAGGAGGAGTGAATCTGGAAATGTTTTCCTCCACCAGCTTCACGTAATGACCTGGCTACTGCTCTGCAAGAGCAATGTCACAAAATCTTTCTGGCCAAATCCAAATCGGAAGCACTATACTAATAATTTATTGTGTTTTTTATTTTATTTTTTTCTCCAAACCCTGCATATCCACAATTCAACCACTTCAGAGAAAGCACTAGAGAGATTTATTCATTACAAAAACATTTCCCACTTACTGAAAATTAGCATTGTGGAATAAACGAACTAGTCCCAACAGGGTTATTTTTAGGATTTAGACAATAAACTAATAACATTGTCCAAAAAAGAACTCCACAGAATCACTGGGTTCAACATCTGCTTTAATCAAACAATATTACTCAAAATGACAGTGATTCAAAAGACTGCAAAACATTTCATGGAGAACTGAGAACCTACAGTACAATGCTCAGAATTAATTTGCTTAAAGGGTTAAATCAAAACTGCACTCATTAACCTCAAATAACATCTGAATTTGAGCAGTGATTCAGTGAATGGTCATCATAGCTAGAGGGAGCTGACCGCAGCAAGGCCATGTCATGACTTGCTTCAGCTGAATCTGTAAATGAGACCTGGGGTCTTGAATGCACTCAAGGTGACCACTCACCACACACTGTCACTGAATATTAATGGGGCTTGAGTATTTATAAGACAATGAAGCATCTGTGCAATCCTAAGCCTCAAATGAGCCATTAATGTCTGAGGTAACTAAATTAGAAGCACTCATACCTTTATCTTGCAGAGCTAAAGGTAATCTGAGGAGAGGAGCAATGTGCTGTTCCTGTGGAGAGTAATATGAGCTGCTGTGAATTAGCAACATTTCTGTTACGTATCTTGTTTCTAGTCCCCAACACTGTAATGCACAAGAATGAAGAACACGATAAAACATTCTAACAATCAGTCTTCTCTTATCATAAATCTAATATCTAATTGGGATAATTTGTCTTTAATAATGTTCCCAAAAGCCTTAATGACAATGAGCAGCAGGCAATGTCACATTAAAAGCCCTTAAAATGCATGCAGAGTTCTCATTTATTCTGCAATCAGAAAGGAAAACGTGACATGCAATGCCACCATTAGGTTACCATGGCTGTCAATGTCAAGACTTTTTTGATTTCTCTAGATATTTGCCACCAGCATGGCAAGACTGACGCAAAGCGCAGCTTCCTGTAGTGGTGGAAACAGTTTAATCACAGCTTTTAGACAGGGTAGGGGACCAGGCATCACACAGTGAGCTATTTGGAGAGAGCAATGACCCATGCTCTGCAATGAACTGTGGGGAATGTCTCACGTCCCGCGGGACATCGCAGAGTTGCCACGGCAACGTTCTGGGAAAAGATCCTCATATGCATCAATCAGACTGATCGCAGGAGATGATCATAGTGATCACGGAGGAAAGAAGCTCTCTCACTCTCAATAACGTTCACTCTCAAGAGGGATACTTAAACTCTCCGTGTGCCACATGGAATAATACATGAAAGCCCTCTTGTTATTGCTATGCAGCCACTTCATGGCTTGACAGCTAGAAGAAGGTCGAATAATCTTCAATAAGCTGTCAATTACTACATGCTTCACGGGCCTTGGAAGCTGATGGCAGATCAGTTTTCTATAACATTTTACAGTGCAGTAATGGCCTGTTGAGTCAGCAAGCCATGGTGCGTGTGTGATGTATACACCCATGTGGTATTCAGTTTCTCATTTCAGCAATGTCAGCTCTCTTATTAAACACACACACTCTCAATAAGTTCTTATGATATTCTAGGAAAGGAGAGGTTCTGACCTGTCACACTCAATAGCCATTTTCTCTCTCTCTCTCTCTCTCTCTCTCTCTCTCTCGCTCACTCTCTCACTATATATATATATATATATATGTGTGTGTGTGTGTGTGTGTGTGTGTGTGTGTTTGCGCCTTTTTCTTAAAATCAAATCTGCCTTCTGACACACCCATCCCTACACTGTTTTTGGAAAAACAGGTAGAATATGAGTGCCATGAGAATCCTGATGATGGCACACTAGGCAGTATATGGCTCACTGCAGCTTGAGGAATACAAGAGCAGTCGCTTTCTGATGCCTCTAATAAAGTGCTGCATGCCATTACAGGAACATTCTGTGGAAGACAGAACCTTATTTATACGCAGCCTGAGTCATTACATCCCATTCTCCTTAAAGTAGCATTACAAACTTTTTCATTTGTTTCATTTTATTTTATTTTATTTTTCATATTCAATTCAATTCAAATTTATTTGTATAGCACTTGTAAGAATGGGCATTGTTTCAAAACAGCTTTATAGAGCATAAAAAGAAAACATAAACCTAAGAAACATATGTTTCTATATTTCTGTAAAGCGACTGTGAGACAATGTGAATTGTTAAAATTGCTATACAAATAAATTTGAAAAGAACAAAAAAGTTCAAGATTAATATTAGACTTATATTTAAATGTGTTTGTATTTATCCCCAATGATCAAGACTGAAGTCACTGAGGTGACTGTGGCGAGGAAAAACTCCCTTAAATGGAAGAGGAAAAAAGGTTCCTCAAAAGGGAACCTCATCCTCATTCGGGTGACATTATATTTATACAGTCATATTAAATATTTGTTTAGTTAAAGCCTTTAAGATGAAATATAACTAGGTTTCACAAAACATTCATTATCTACATATGTACATCATGTATGAATATGTAACAGAGGGCTCAGGGACACAAAACAAGTGTCTAAAAACTAAAATATCCTTTATTTTGTTTTATGAAATTCTGGGATCTTTAAATACAACAGATATATTTTGGCAGGCTCCATATGTGGTGTAGAGGAAGTGGAATAACAAACTGGGTAACTGATAGTGCTATTTTGATGTGACAAGGTCATACCTTTTAAGACATGGGATATACAATTGCAAATGGACTTTGCTTTTCCATTTGAAATTTGGCAGACGTATATGCAGTAATATGCAATTTGCATTTTCATTTGAATTATGTCACATTATATGTGTCCACAAATAGAAAAAAACAACTGCAAATACAATTTGCAATTATTTTTGAATATAACCCATAATAATACTTCCAAATAAAAGCATGGCCCTGGCAACCCTGGTATTGAGTTTTCTATCTACAACTCCTCTCCCGAGCATGAGGCAGTGTGATGCACAGTTTGACCACTAGGTGCAATAATTCGTGACCACTTAACAGAACTGTATGAATTTTTGCGATTGTAAATTAGGTTAGCTTTATTAGATAGGATAGCTTATATACTGTATGCCCCTATAGATCAGCTGGCACTGCTTCCGAGCATGAAGTATTTGCTTGCCACACACTTATGGGCAGTGACTTTTGAAATAACAATTTCTCTAACAAATTTGTAAGGAAACTGACTTCAAGATCGACAGGTCAACCACCTGACTCTACCAGAACAACCACAAGAACTGACAGCAAAAGGAGAAATGAGAGGTAAGAAAGTCAAGTACAGAAGGAGGACTCATAAGCCTTGCAATGTTGTGGCACAGGCAGTAAACAGGCACTTCAGTGCCGACTCAAGGGTGTATAGTAGAACACCAACAAGTCGGACAATTAATCATTTGAGTCTTGCTGCCCCTACAGTCCCAGTGGATGTGCTCATTGCTTTTAAAATCTATCTTAAAAAGCAGTCCAGCTCTCAAGGGGAAGAAGAGGGTAATAGTGGGGCAGATGCTCAGGAGGTGCTTGGCTGTGAGGATAGGAGCCTAACAAGCTGTAGAGGGTTTGTGTTGCGTTGATGTTTTGGTGCTTGGGGATTTAGGGTTCTAAACCAATTTAGGATAACAGTTTAATAATTTGGCAAGCACTGTGAATCTGAAAGGTCTAGCGTTTCTTTATATGAAGCAGAGAGTCTTTCAAAATATCAAATGTTGTACTATAAATAGCAGCCAAAAAAGTAGAAATAAAATCAAATTTTGAAAAGAGAACCCAAAAATCAAATTTTGAATTTGATTGCACTTTACCTTTTTTTTTTTTTTTTTTTATAATTGTGTTATTCCTTTAGGTAGAATGTTGTGTACGTAGTTCTTTAAGTCAGTTAGTTTGTATATGATATCAAGCATTTTATAGAATTTGATATGGGGTTAATTATAGAATTGTCTCACTTATTTCTGTCTGTGTTTATTGTTTTTATTTTATTTTTATTTATTTTACAGAGACACTAATGCCAAAGACATTAAGTCAGCTGTTAAGTGTTTAAGATAAAGTTTATATAGAAAAGACATTTGCAGATATTTTGTATACGTTGTGAGCAAATTCTAGGCTTTAAAGTTACTGTCAAGAAAGAAACCTGCCACTGTGTAATAATATTATGAGGATCATTAATTAGAATTAATGAAGGCTCTTGCATGAAAGCATCCTTGTGAATTTGGCAATTACTCAATACTGAGAGCAAACACTTAAAAGTAAAAAGAAACTGTCTAACATCTCCGTTAAAACTTTATAGGGAAGGAGACGCTGAAACTTTCCCAGATTATACACTTTCTGTTATTGTGGATTAAAATCTCTGTCTGTGTTTCCCTCTTGTGTTTATTAACTGCTTCATTTATTCATGGCCTGTTGGGATACACAGAAAACACAAAAAGGCCTTTAGTTTCACTGGTTTCTCTGTCTGTGATATTATTGCAAGCTTCATAACACGAACGCTGGCGAGATCAATCCATGATACAACATGTGACAAGTGGTGGTGATGACCTCATTCACTAACACCTGTCAGTGCAATCATTCAATCATTCCATCATTTGCAAGACCATAAAATAGAGGTGTAGCTGGCTATACTGCAATCATGGTCTTAAACAAAACTGAGCTGCTGTAATGAACACACAAATTGGTGAATATTTTGCCTCCATCTGGGTGATTTTCTTAGGGGAAGGCTGTAATTGGCGTTTTTGAATTCGGGTAGCCTGCCTTCCTAGCACGGTGGTTATATGTATTCATCAAATCTCAGATGATTATGGAGGCAGTGGATGCCAATCATGTCATTTCCAGCTTAATGTTGATGCCATGGTTCCTTGACAGGGAGGACATGCAATTTAGGGATTTTAGGGAAAAAGCAAGGAGAAGACAGTCATGAGACAAATGTAAGGGGGGTGAGTGAGATAATTACAGTTTCAGCTGCCATACTGCACACATTAGAGTTTTGCCTAAACACCAGGGCATTCAAACAGCAGAAGGCAAAATAGTATTGAAATGATTTTGGCTGGTGTAATAAAACATCTTTCTGCACTCATCTGACTGACAGATTTTTCTCTCAGGCTATATGAGTTAAGCTAAGGTAAATTAAAAAACATGAAACCACCAGCACTCAGAATTCACACATCCTCTACAGACCCATCTGCCCAAGGTGCAGAACCATCTGCAGTTTGATGCCAGAGAGACCTTTGTGTCACAACATTAACACTCTTAGTCCAAACAGTGTAACATATGTATTAGACACACATACTGTACACTCACAAAACTGTTTAAAAACACATTCAATACAGAATGATGCCAGATTATGTGTAGTTTGGAAGTAACCATATTGAAATACATAGATTATTTACTTTCTATATTTAATAAAATATAATAATCATTTACAGTTACATTTATGGCATTTGGCAGAATTCGCCAGTGCTAGTAGATCTGAATGCACGTGTTGTATTGTGAGGAGTGATAAAGAGCTTTGAGGTAGCTTTGTAGACAAAATCCTCAGTGTTTTGAATCTGATGTGTGCAGTTAAAGGAAGCCAGTGGCAGAAGCGCAGCATTGGGGTGGTGTATGAGGACGTAGGCCGGTTTAAAGAGAGTTAAAGCAGTAGTCCAGTCTCGAAATGGAAGTGTGGATAAAAATGGACATATCTTTCTGGTGTTGTATAGAAGAAACTGACATGAGCATGTCAAATTAGCAATATGAGAGGAAAAGAACATTTGATTGTCCATGGTTACTACAAGGTTGTGGGCAGTGGATGAAGGGCAGAGCAGAGAGTTGTACAGTTTTACTGCAAGAGCCTGACCTGGGAATGAATCATCTGCGATGACCAGCAGTTCAGTTTGGCTGAGCACTGTCAGCTGATGAGCCATCATCCATGATGATATGTCCGCCAGACATGCGAAGAGCCGAGCAGAAGCCATGGCATCTGAGAGAGGGAAAGAAAATATAAGTTGTGTCATCAACATAACAGTGGTAAGAGAACCCATGTGAGGATATAGCTTTACAGTACCAGAAAAGTGAGTATAGAGGGAGGAAAGGAAAGGACCATGTAATGAGAGCCTGCATGGAGCACGTATTGACCTTCCAGGTAGAACGTAAACTCTTCCCATGCTGCTCCATAAATTCCAAGATTCCTGAGTGTGAGAGGCTTGTGATTGATTGTGTCAAATGCTGCCTAAAAGTTGAGGAGTGTGAGGAGAGATGACAGCTTGGCTGATCTAGCAGCATGTAGTTTCTCAGTGACAGCCAAAAGGGCAGTCTCTGTGGAGTGTGTTGCTTTGAAGCCAGACTGGTTCAGGATCTTAATGTCTGCTCTGTGAGAATTAGAACGAGAGTTGATTATAAACAATGCGTTCAAGAATATTAGAAAGAAAGGAGAAAAGAGATACCAGTCTGTAGGTACTGATGTCTGATGGATCCAGAGCTGATTTATTCATGATGGGAATTACCCTTGCTCTCTTGACGCTAGCTGGTACATGACCTGCTATGGATCTATTGATGACTGTGTTGAGAAAGGTCAAGAGGTTTTGTGAGATAGTGTGAAGCATTGTGGAAGGGAGTGGACCCAGTGGGCATGTGGTAGGATTGCAAGACTCGATGACTTGTAGAAGAGTTTCAGTGATTTTTCGACAGGGTTATTCAGCAAAAGATATACATAGCTCCAGAAATGCAATGCAACAATCACAGTTGAGATACCAGGCAAGAGCAGCAAAAATATTTCAAAACCAGAATGGCGAGGCAAAAAGTAGAAATCTAGACAATTTGAGGTCAAAACAATGCATGTAAGGCTGAACTAAAATGTCAGAAGCCAGCAGAATGAGACAATGGAGCAAAGTGAGAGCATCATGCAGAACTCAGTTTCCCAGAATTCTCCAGGCTGATCAAGCTGAATTGCCTCCACCTGCCAGGCAGGACACTTAAGACCAGCTTTGGCCACAGCCCTTTGTCATACCTTTGTAGAGGGATGGCTGGTATGGTATTTCAAAGTTCCCCCATCCCCTGAAGTAAGTATAAATGTAAGTATAATGGGTGAGAAAAAGAAAACTGTGGGAAAATAATTAGTAAAGAAGCATTTAAGACATGGCCTGGAAGAGAGTAAGAAAATAAGATCTACACACACGTGTATGTGTATAATACACACACGTGTATGTGTGTAAGCTCCAAAACAAACTCTGCTCACAAGGCAAAGTGCAAGAATTTTGTGAATATAAATTAATGGGTGTTTTTTTTTTGTTTTTGTTTTTTTAAAAAGGGTTGTGCCTTGTTTAGACAAGGGACAGAGCAATCATAAGTGGCTTGCATGGATAAAATGAACAAATCTTTTTAATCTTGTAAGGAGAAATCAGCATGAGCGTGTCAGATTAGTGCTGTGAGTAAAAGGAAACGATTATCCCTAGGTTGAGGGTACTATTCTGAAAATTCTTAGAAATCTACAATCAGCTGTTCGCTATGCTGCTTTCAGGCAGTCGGAACACACTGTAGTTTCTGGAGCGTAAGCCTGATGGCTGGTTGACAGTTTAGATTTAGAAACATGGAGCTTCTCTTTGCTGTTCTGTTGAATGTGCTGCTTTGAAGCAGAACTTGTTAGGAGGCTGCTCTTTAAGAGAAAGGCACTTTATTCTAGATGGTGCTTTCAAACATTTTTTGAAATAAAAAGAAGTGAGTCCAGTTTGTAGTTTCTGATATCTGAGGGATTAAGTGTGGGTAATCTTTGCTCTCTGGTGGTCTGGTGAGGGATGCAGAGACATGGTTTGGGCAAAGAGAGATGGAAAATGGATGCAATCTTAAACCACATCTGTAATTTTACATTGTAGACTACAAGGTTAATTTGTGCTACCACTGAAAGGGTTAATGCTAATAAAGAATGAACACTAAACCATGGACTTGTACAGACTTTATACACACAAATGGATTTCCATATTAAAAGAGCCTAAAATATTTACTGAAGTAAACACATTCTTATTTGAAATGCAGGCCAAATTATAGGTCTTGCCTCACCGTGTATACACAACAGGGTCTGGATCAGAGGCAGCCCTAACCAAGTTCCTAAAAACGAATGAATGCTAATTATCTGTGCTAACTACAAGGGATGATTTGTGAAATAAATGGCCCCCACTTTTCACCCTTGAGCTATGGGTTTCATGTACACCAGTATGCAAACTCATGTGACTTATGGTGGCATAAATTGAAGTCAATACTTCTAGCACTGATTTTAACTGGTTGTTTGACAATTTTTCATGTCTCTATATTATAAAGTCCATAAGTTGGTGTCACTGAAGCTAAATATCATTCAAGGTTCTGTTAGTTGGCTGCAATATGCAAATTCAGTGATTTGGGCAAATGTATAAATTAACAAATAATTTGAATGCGGTTCCTTAAACCTTCCCAGAATGACATTTTAATGTAATAGCATAAGAAATCTGTATTAAAAACACGCAGTAACTGAACAGTATTGACTGACTAATGCATGTAATGTACTTAGTCATTTAATTAAATCATTTCACAAGCAAAAACACAATCAGAAGATTGTGGAGGCGAGCTCTCCCATAACTGTGGCCATCTGTGTTGTCCTGCAAGAAGAAAACAAGACAAAGCATGTGGAAAATTAGATCATTTTGAAAGTTTGTAATGCTTATAAAACACTCCACATACCATGCCCAGCTTTAAAGTGACACACAGTTCATCATCTAAGAGGTAAGATACACAATCAAACCCCCTAGTGACTCTACAACAAAGTGAGGACTTATTAGTACAGTATGTGCTTATAGCCTGCATGCTACAGAAGTCTACAGTACATGACTGCTTATTCAGGTTAATATATTTTAGCATGTCTATATATCCGTTTTATACAATAGATTCGGAGACCACTGTTGGTAATTTTTTTTTTTTAACATCAAAGCCAACAGAAAGCATTAGTAATTGAGGGGCAGAGAAGCAGGAAAGTGCACAGAGAATCTCAAAAACAAGAGGCAAAATCAAACCACATTAGTCTCCATGAATCACTCTGTCTCTGATGGTACAATGGTGGGACTGTTATAAAAAAAAAATGGAACACTTTACTGTTTAACATTTTACATGTATTTGCACAGACTAAGGTAGTGTCAATGTATATAATCTCTACAGATTCTTTGCTGGGCTAGCTAATGGTGTGTGTTGGTTTGTGGGCTTTTTCTTTTCTTTTTTTCCCCTTAAATTGCTCAACTTAAGTGTTTCCAAATACTGGATTTATTTTCCACCACTGTAACATCTGTAAAATCAATGCTCAAATATAAAGACCTCTTTCAAAACACCGGCTTAATTGTATGGTATAAGTTTGTGTTCAGCATTATTGTAAGAAAGAATTCATTAAGCTTGACACACGAGGCGTGATGGAAAAAAAAATCACTGCTCCTATATCGTAGGTTTCCCTTCTAGTCGTGGCTCCAAAGCCAAAACGAAGGAATACAGGACAAGTTTTAATTTGTATTACCTTGTGTTCACTTAACCTTGCGATACACTGTGATTTTTATAAAATCCACACAAAGTTAGAACCTTATTTATGTACCTGAAGGATGCTATTATCTCCTACAAATGAAATGTCAATGTTGCTTTCTACCAGATAGTTTTACATTAATTCTAGTGGTATATAACAAGTTACAACACAAGATTATTGAGACAATGCTGCCTTTATCTCAGCTGCTCAAGTGTGTTAAAAATCCTATACAACAGATGTTAGGGGCAACATCAGTGATGAAATAATTATGGATGGGAAACACCTCCTGCTGAATAGACAAAAGGGCATGTGCAGAAATGCACAGTTGGAGTTTCTTGGCTGCATCATCTTACAGTATTACATATCAGAATAATAGAAAGAATATGATTTTAAGGACCTGTATGGATATTTTAAACCAAAAACACATGATTTCAATCTATTGAAAACTTTCCAAATAAAAAAACCCTCACTGTTATATACCATATGAATAAACTTGTTTTTTTCCCCCTTCTTTCATTTTTCTTTATTAGTGGTTGATTATGTAGCAGGTCCACTGTACAACTCCCTATGTATGGGAGTAATAATGCACATTGTCTGACCGATTGGATTTGAGAATTTAGCTGCACTGTGGTGTAAAATTCTCTAATGAATTCACAAATCAAATATGGTTTCAGCTCCAAACAATTAGCACGGCCAATGTAATATTAGTTTATAAACAAAGTTTAGGTTATCATCCTTCTTGTAAACTCTCCATAGAGACTCATACAATTACTCGACTGTCAAACTTATAGAAACACTTAAGTGTGTGCATGTCATAGTCATTTCCTCCTGTCGTTAGCGATCTGAAGATAGCATCCTTCCCCTTGCTCTCTCACATCAATATATTTCCAAACAATAGACTTCCATTCCAATTAATCGTCATATGGCACCCTCTACTGTTCGAACATGGATGCCTTACAATATGCTTACGTGCTGCAACCTGTGACGCAAAACTAGTATGTAGCACCACCTTGTGGAACTCACAAGTATTACCGCAATTGCTGTTTTGATCATATGATATATTTTATTGGCGAACTTACATTGACCAAAAAGGAATAGATTGTTTACAATTTCTTCCAGTCTAAATAGCAAACTGGAGCTTAAATAAATAATTTTCATAGGCACTATAACACCGCTCCTGGTGATGAAACCAAAACAAGCTAGTGCAAAGCAATCTGTTTCATGGCGCCATTACACTTCAAGTGAGCGACGTAATTTGACCTAAGACAGAATGGTAATAAAACACCGTATCATCGGTTATCTGGGAAACCTTTAATGTTCTTCTCATATTTATGGAGTCTGTGTTAAAATAGGAAATGCATTATATGGGAAGAAAGTTTGTGTACATCTTATCAGCCTCATATGTGCTTTTTAAACATGCCATTCCCAGTTTAGTCCCTCGTCGCAGTTATAAGAACCCGACACACTTTTGGGAGGGCTTTCCTCTACTTTAGTAGTGTGTCTGTAAAGATTTGCGCGTTCAGTCGCAAGAGAATTACACAGTCATTGTCCTAATTCATCTCGCAGGAGTTTATTGGTGTTGGTCAGGGAGGTAAGGATATGATTTCTTTATGACCCTTGATTTAAGCACAGGGGTTATTGTCTTGTCACAGGTTTGTGCCTTTTAGTTCCTGTAATGCAAAACTATAATTCTACAGCATGCAAATATATTCTTATTTTAATTCCTGTAGTCTTATAATTCCTTCAATTTGTGAGGTATTATTTAAACCACTGAAGACATGACAGATACGGTGTCCGTTTACATTACAATCAAATGTCCGCTTTAGTAGATTGTATTTTATCCACATCCTAATCTTAAGGAAAACATGACTTAATCTTATCACTTTATAATATGTAAGCAATTTTGAATCCTAATTTAATAATAATATCCCTAATGCAAACATCCCTAATGGCTACACAATGCATGGTGTAATAACAGATGGTTGTTGGCAGAGCCTTGTTTAGCCCAGTGGAGCTATCACATCACAGGGTCTGTACAGGCTTCAACATCAATCTGACACGGCGCAGGTTTGTCCAACTGACAAAAAAAAACCCACTTAAAAATATAAAGTAGTTCTATATGCAAATTAAGTGTTTATCATATCTTAAACGTAGACATAGTTTACTATGTTAGATGCTATCTGAATATTAATTCTATTCTTGCTTCAGGTTAAATTGGGACAAAATGTAGAAATGCTGTGACAGTGTTAATACAGGTCACAGACTGTGCAGATGGCTATTAGTGCGAGGGAAAATTTAACATGCATATTGAAAACACCAATAATAAACAAACACAATGAGTCTAGTCATTCTTTTTACTAATTTGTATGTTCAAATAACCTTACGACGATGAACTAAGAGAAATAAAAAAAAAAAAAAAAACAGTCTGAAGCCGCCTATTCATGGAGGCATAAACATGAGGATATAACACACATAACTAAAAGCTATGAGATGTAACTTGAATATTTATATAATTTAAATGTATAAAATAAATATTTTGAGTTATAGTAAGAACAATGCAAATTTAATATGAACGGAACTGTAAATGTCTGAAGGAACGATAAATCACAAAGACAAAGCAAGTTATAGAAGTAATACAAGGAAGTACAACACTATGAAAGACACACAGTAAACACAAGCTCATGGAGCAAAGAGCATAGCTTCAGTTTATTTACACATTATACACTTCTGATTGCCCGGTATTCACTAACTGAATAATGAGCTTGGAGTTTTATGGTCATATAAACTGTATTACACTGACTGCACTGAAGGGGAGTCGCAGGCGACTACATTTAAACGTGAGTGTTTTCATGCAGTCTGAATCATAGTCATGGTCCATGGCAAAAGTTCAGTATACAGACAAAAGGGTTAACTAAAGTAAATTTATAAGCAAGGTCGAAATGGACAAACTGGTCAATATCAGTGAGACTTGAAGAAACATGATCCTGGGTCCAGAAGTAAAATACATAAATATATAGTCTGAGATATAAAGTAGAAGCCAGATTTTATAAGGACACAGTAAAAGTAAAAGGTCATACTGTATATATTAACAACAGAGAACAAAGGGAAAAGTAAAAATGCTGAAGTGTTCTTGCGTAGTAGTAATAAGACTTTTGTCTCTCTGACCTTGCAGAGCATTAAATGTAACTACAAATGAGGGGATTCATTAATAAGTAAAAATACCATTTTCAATTGCTGTTATATAACAGACATAAATGCTTACCTTTTTATAAAAGGCACATTTTCTTGAATTTTCAGAGACTTAATCACATCATAGTGACAGTATGGAGAATTTAACAGCTAATCACACACACACACACACAGTATTGAATGTATAACCATGATTATTTTCCTGTTTGTTCCAAAATTCAATCCTCATGCCTGTGTTTAGGAATTGTCTAATCTCCAAATGGAATCAGTCCATGTTCATCCAGCTTAGAGCCAGGCAAAGCTCACACAGTGACACGGTGCACTCACAAACTCCAAGGGGGATTCATTAATGCCTCATACTTCTCATACTAATGACATGGTAATGTGCAGCAATTAAACATATAAATAACACACACACACACACACACACACACACACACACACACACACACACACACACACACACAATCAATTGTAATTATTGGTCAGACCCTGGCACACTCATTTATTCATTGAGGTACTCAAAAACTTAAACAGACAAATTGTGTGCTAGCTTAATATAATAATAATAATAATAATAATAATAATAATAATAATAATAATAATAATTAGTAGTAATAGTAGTAGTAATTTCTATTATGATTACTCTTTTTCAGCACCCCCACTACTGCATCATATATCAGATATTGATATTTAGGTATTTGGCATTACTGAATAAATATAATTTGTCTTTGTTTATGTGTCTGTATATAAATCAGACAAAAATGTAACTTTGTAAATGTAAAAAATGCAGTGCACCAAAGAATGAAAGGTTTGTAAACTGGGGCAGGTGTTGTGGGGATACTTCAAAATGTCAGAAAGGTAATGTTTGGTGGTGATGTGAGAAATTTAGTTTGGAGAATTTAAGCTTATTTGTTTATTTTTTCTTCCAAAAACTTGTTACACTACACTGATAATTCAGAATGACATTGAATGTGTCACTCTAGTAGTTTCACACCAAATCAAGGCCTCAGACCTTTGTATAATGTTACTCTTACATTGTCACAGGTATGAATCACTCACAGGGTTTAAATGGCAGAATTTTTTTTAGAATTCAATAAAAATAATAAAGCTTGTAATATTCGAGGCAAAACATCTCGTGTGTGGTTCATCTGCCCTGACGTGCATGTATGTATTTATTAAGTGTTGCAATTCTCCATTTCTTTTTTCCTAAACTCTAAACAAAGACTCTAATCATTGTTAAACGTGTATAAACTTTTAGCTTATATAAAAGCACACTCTTCATAATTTTATTTTAAAAAAGAAATCAATTTTCTATTATTTAAAAATGTGCTGTATGTAATCCAATTGTAATGCCTTATATTAACACTTGATGGCAGTATATCGTCAGGTTTACAACAGTGGCGTTGCTTTTGACAATTTATTTTCGAAATATTTTATATTAAAATAAATGTTTACTGGTACATATACACGTTATTCACTATAATATACTATATTATGTCTTATTAAAGAAGCCCAATTCACACTGTAATACCTTGCTGATTTTCTTCTTCTTCTTCTTTTATTATTAGTATTTTAATAATATTATTATTACTTGGTGCTTACTGGCTTTTGACCAGTATGAGAATCGTACGAGAGTATGAGAGTTTCGTGCAACATCGTGCAACCTTGGATTTAGCTGCGTATTTTCTTTCACGCAGCTCCTAATACTAGAGTATTAGCTTTGCAGCAGGGTTCTGTGTCTGGGTTATTTGCATTTGAAGTCTCTATCTTTCTGGATAACTTTGTCTGAACTTGCTTATGTAGATAATGACCTCCTGATTTTTTATTTCTTTTTTTTCCTTGTGTGGGCTGGTCACTGATGGTTTTTGTCTGAAATCATAAGATGACCCTGAACGAAAAGACAAGCAAGATCTCATGTTGGGTTAGAAACTAGAAACAATGTCATGTCCTCATGTCTCGGGGCCAGATGTCCTGATATCTCAGGGCCAGATGTACATTAATCAGAATGCACAGTGCAAAAAATACATCTGTGACTACAAAAAGGTGATCGCAGTGCATCTGAAATTAATATGCAAGTTGCACGTTCTGCATGACAAAAGCAGTCCAACTGCAAACAATATTAACACATTTAATAGTTGCATCAAATCTTTTGTTCATCACAGTCCTCTGTGGATTTCATTTCACATGTTTTTGTCATAAATGTCTCATTCCTATTTTCATTCCTTCAATTGCTCCTGATTTTGGTTGTTTTTTATAGTGCATGTTTGTTGTTGTTGTTATTATTATGACCATGTGCTTTTGTCTTGGATTCTGTTTGCTTTTCTGCCCCTGTCCCATCATTGGTTTCTTACCTGATTATGTTCATGTGTTAAGCCTCTAATTAGTTTGTCTAATTATATCCTGCTGTTTCATTCCCTCAGTATGAAGTCAGCTTGTGTTCGTGTCATTAAGTCAAGTCTTGTTCTAAGTTTCCTTTCCTAGATGCCTTTACTGATATTGACCCTTACAAGTTTTCCTCATTTTTTGGTTATGGATCATCAGTGTGTTACTGCCTGCCTGTGTTTTGACCCCTGACATGGACACTGAGTACAATTAGTGAACTTGCACTAATAAACACTGAGTATACTCACTTCCATCCTTCCACTTTCATCTTTCCACTTTCATCTAATAAATGAAAAATGAGAAAAAGCTGCAGTAGCAGTGCAAAAATAGCTAGGTTTTGGTAAAACACAAAATCCCAGTGCTGCCTATAAATCTGTGAGCATCATGTGCTTATTTACACTTGGTTTTGGTAGTTGGGCAAAATCATGTGCACAACTCTATGTGGGTAATTGCCCAACGTTTCCTACGTAAAGATGCACAAAAAAAAACCAGGTGCACAAAAAAAAACCAGTTGTGCACAATCCTGCATCAAATACATTGGTATAAGAGGGAGAAGTCCCCTTTCTGTGTTGTATAAACAGAGTTTAGGCTTGTAGGCCAGCTTCAGACATAACACACACTATGTTCTGATTGCAGCTGAATACGAAGCCTGCTCGCTTATTTCTCTGTACCAGAGTTCCTGGATTTTACTTTATCAGACAGATCACAGATGTCATTCATCCATTTCAGACTATCTATGTCTGGTTCCAACTACCATCAAGCACTGACCTGGAACTTGGTCATCATTATAAAACAGACTCTCTTGTTTACCTGTGCTCCTTTGTCATTGCCACAGCACAGTTTCAATATACAGACTGTTTCTTCAGTAAATTCCCTCTTTTCTCTACTGAGACACAATCCAATTAAAGGAGATGAAACTATGAAACTATCAGTATGACATCATTCTCATGAGGATGAATACATGTGAGCATTGTTCCCACTGAAGTAAGTTGCTTATTTAAGAGTTAAGATTGTTTTAGCATTAAAAATAATGATGAGAATTTCCATCCAAAAAAAAAAAAGATGCACATTTGATATGTCTAATGCCAAATGTCTCTGATGTATTTTAATAAATCTCCACTAGTTTTAGTCCATTTTTTACTCCATGCCTTGGCAATTTGTGTCAACATGCCATTTTCAAGATTGGAGACAGAGAAATTAGAGATATTGATAGATGGATAGAATTATATACAAATATTCATTCACCTTGACCAAATTTTCTAGTATTATATCCTGGGGCAGAAATAGTATTTCATGTACCTAAACAAAATAACACAATATTGGATTAAGTATAAACAAATCAATATCTATTTATGA
>JAOTRN010000053.1:9192459-9205555 GCA_028566695.1 Bagroides melapterus
ATGTCGATAGAGTACAATACCTTGTCTTAAGTCTTTATCTAAGTCTAGTTAAATGAAATTCATCTTGGAAAAGGCCATTGAGCATTCTAGTTTGAGAAATGTAGAATTTTTTTTTTTCATTGCAGTATACAATCCCAATATTTTGGCTCTTGCTCATGCATTGACATGTAAAAGGTGATTGATACGTTCATTAACTAGGTATTTATATCTTTATTAAAAAAATAACCAGATTTCTGATCAGTCTCATATGTATAACTCCTCCTAGCATTTACTAAGCCTACATTTACTGAACCTAGTTGTTTATCCTAGTTTGCTAGCTAGTTAGTTAGCAACATTTATTATTATTTTTTTTTTGTTTAACTTCCATCACTGCCTGATCGCTTGCCCTTTGTTTGTTTCACATTTTGAATCAGTTTTACCTTTACAAATGGTCTGCCTCATGTGTTTTAATAAAAACCTGCATCGGTATCCAATCTGTAGCATTCAATTTACAAGGCAATAACATAAGCCTCAGAAATATAGCCATTTACAATTAAATGGGGAAAAAGTGAAGATTTTTTATTTGTTTGTTTGTTGAAGCAGATTATGATGAATGCAAAATAAATAAGTCTATCACGTTTCTGTTCAGTAAAGCAATCGTGATATTATTATGCAGAGTATTCACAACCGAGCATGACCTGAAACTTGGTTAGCCAAACGCATTTGTCACATCAGTGCAAGCATTATACGTTGGTAGAGTTTTTTTCTAACGTAATGAAGATTTCTGCTCTCAAGCCTTCTGCAGCTTAATATCATCCTACTAACTGTGGAATTGTCTTTGGCAAAGTAGACAGCTTTGCAATACAAGTGTCAGTAGATGCCCTCTAGGTGTATTCCTTGCAAGAGTACTTACCCCTTTGTTACTGGGCATTTGTTGCTGTAGGAGAGACATGTCTGTGTTGCTCTTCCTCCTACATTGATTCCTGAATTAGTATGTTTATCCATTTATTGGCAACAGTCATCATTATGGCCTTCAGTGCATAATCGGCAGAATAGCAGAATGTGCCATCTGCAATTATGCATTAGAACCACCTGTTGTGTAAAGTTACTGCTACTGGTAGACCAGGTCCTTCAATGGTTTGTGTGTGGTATATGATAGTGCTCATGGGTTCACTACAATTTTGCATCTCCTTTGGTCACGGTTTTGCAGAAGCAAAGCCCAGGATCTCCATCACAATGTTCAAATTGCATATTTCCATGATCTGTCAGGCTCTTATTGATGTAACTCATACCATTGGAGTTATACATGTTGTATTTTATCTTGGAATCTGTTAGGTCAACAATGTTGTGTAAATAATTTAGATTTTATTTAATCTCATGTATTTTACTTGTTTGTGATTTTGAATATGATTATTTCTTCTGAGTATTTATTTTGCATGATTTTTGGCATGGCTTTTTTTTCCTTTAGGATTTTTCTGACACTGAAATTGGCATGTTTTTTTTTTTTTTTTTTTCATTTTTTTTTGTTTGTTTGTTTTCTGGAACCTTGTTAATTTTTTGTTCCTTCGTTCACAGTTTTGTTGTTGATTGTCCTAATACTTACTTTGTTAAACACCAGCTAAGCCATATCCTTCTCTGATGGCACTTTAGGACCTCTGTAAAAAGAAAAAAAAAATCACTAATCTTATTTATTTATTTTATAATTCAGATTTATGCATAATGTCTTTGATTTTACATCTTTGTAGACTTTTTTGTGTTACCCCAGTAACAAATGTCAGCCTTTTTTCTCTATAGTGTCATAAATAATATAGTTAATTACTTATTTAATGCTAATAAAGTCGGCCATGTATTTCTAGGTTTTATTTAATTCACAAAAAAAAATAAATAAATAACGTCAGTGTGGCATCAGATCATCTTTCAATTTTAAGTAGATATTTTGAAACACACTCACAAATGTCAATCATTCCCGATTCCTGTTGATCTGATATTTTTGTCACTGGCTTGCATGAGTGTTTTATGGTGTATGGTCAAGTGTGCATCCTTGTGTTAGACCACAGCCCAGTTTTGTAGTGTCTCTTGCCTCGGGGTATTTGTTTTGCTCTTTCTGCTTTGTTCATTGAGTGTTGTTTGTAGATTTGTGTGGCAGCAGGTCTGTTTACAACCGCTTACAAAAGACTGGCAAGTGCTCCTCACACAACTCCCGCAGCAGTGCTAAAGAGAAGGCGCTTCAGCACCAAGGACAGTGGCAGGCTTCCTGCTGCAGGGTGGAGTTTAGGCAGCACCAGCAGCAGCCAATCAGTAATGCTACTGTCTTCATTCATTAAGAAGAAGAGAGAGCCAAGTGAGCCATTGAGCTGGAAGTATGACACTCCATACTTTGACTGTGCCTACTGATGTGCTACCCTCTGGCTGCACCTTCTAACCGGGAACCGACCACATCTACGCTCGAACCCTACAAGGCCTCGCTTATACATCACTTTGCTGCTCCTGCATAAGCTCTAAATAAATTACGCAGTCTGTTCACCTTCCCGCTCTCTAATTTTCTTTCCCCTTCGCTTTCACTCCTCTGTAAATAAACTTGCACAGATTTTATACCAGATTTTCAGCCAATTTTTCAGCAGTTCATCTGATATAAAGTAATCTGTCAAGTCATTAATATCAGCAGGTTATTAGCCATTAAAATAAACAAAATGAATAATTGACAGGACATATTATTTAAAGCATTAATATAAGTAATATACAAATAGTAGATAAGTTGACATTGAGAAGAAGTGAATAATTTACTTTGTATTTATTTTTGATCAATATCTTATAAAGCTGAGATTTATAATAAGACCATCGGCTGAACGTAAAGCCAGTGTCACTTCCTAGCTAGAAAAGTAACATATCTGTTTAGGAAGTGAAGCAGAAAATGATTATGGAAATTCCTTGCTGGGCAGTTTAATCCTGCTGACTAAGCAAGTCTGCTGAATCTGCCCCTCACACCCTGACTTCTAGCCTGGTTTCCAAGGCAACGGTCATCATAAAAGTACATTTTCAAGGAGATGACACAATATTTAGACCAAAGGGCTTGAGCTCATGGCACATGGATATTGTTTGACTGTATACATTTTCACGTTGTGTGTGTGAGACTTCAAAACACATACTTGTTGCCTACAAACATAAGCTGTATGCAGTATAATAAAAACTACACTGTAAGACAAATTCTTTATAGAGCTAAATATCAATGCATATTAATCTATGGATACGTCTTTAGCCCAGTTTCTACTTCAAAGAAATCTAGTCACTTGACATTTAATAAACCCCCCTTTTCAAATTTATCAGTTAATTAGTTAGCAGCTGACTGACTAAGCAGGAGATTAAAGAAACAGCTGACCATACATCTGCCCCGAACAATATTTATGCTTTTCAATACAAACGTATTGAGGTTTTTTGCACGTAACTAAATCCAGTCCAGTTTTTGACACAGGTGGCCTTCAGATGCATCAAAACCTTGTTTTGTTCTGTTTTGAAATGCCTTCTATTTAAAGAACCGGTCTACACTTCATTATATAAAGCCTGTTCTTCCGATTAGGGTTATATGCCACACATGCCTTGTAATACAAATGTTGAACCCTGTTAAAATCTGTGATTGAAGGCTTTCTTAATCAAATCATGAAACCTGCTGCATCTATTAGCCTAATCAAAATGTCCAGTATATAAAACACTGTCTTAATCACAGAGTACATTTATTCACATAAGTGTCAGGTCAGGGGGAGAAAGTGTACGGTGCGTTCTTATGTTTGTGCGTGTAAAAGCATGGCTCTGAACATTATCACAGGAGACGTAATTAAGAAGCTTGTTACTATCAGTCGTCTGCCTTATGTTTGACCTCATGCACTTGATGAATGTCTCAAGATTTTACCATGACACATAAGCAGAGAGCCATCAGTATTAGGGAGCGCACTTGTGATGAGGCAATTAATCATAACACACAGGCCTATTCCCTTCAATAATTAACTATGCAGCCCAGTGAGCTGTTTTTCTTTAGGGAGCAGGTTAAAGGCATTCATGGAGATTTTTTAGGTAACACTTACTGCTGTGGAATCTCATTTGTGTGCAGTTCAATGCACTCAGCACCAAAAGATACTATTTATAAAATATATTACTATACTCTGGAAATATAGGTACAATCCACAAGCTTATTGTGTAGAGCCATATTTCAGTTATGCACCAATGTCTTTCAAACAAGAGAGTCTTAATTGATGGGTAATTGGGCAGCTAACATGCAATGTGGATGTAACAGCAAACTGTGCACATCATCACAGAGCCAAGTCCAAAATAAATGTTTTATTCTGCCACGCTTTAAGCCTAAAATATACACAGAACAACATGGAGCAGGGAAGAGATTTGAACATGCTTTTTAATTCATTGATTTATGGCGATAGTGTTCCAGTTACATGCTCGACTTTCACGGAGTAATCCATCTCCTAAGGTCAAGGCATCATGTCTGTGTAATCACCCGAGAAGTCCCATTCCAGTCCAAAAACTCAGCGTTCCTGGAAGTGGTTTGAGACAGAAGTGCATTGCTAGGGAAAGGGCTTGGGTTACACTGCCTGGGGTAACCTCACTGGCTGCAAGTAGCCTCAGTAAGAAGCATTGTTGACATTTTCGTTCTCCCTGTCTCTTTCTCTCAGCTTCGCTTAGCATCTGGAAGAACAGAAGGCCGTGATATGAAGAGGCAGTCACTTCTACTTACACTGCCAAACCCCATACCTGTGCCAAATTATTTACAATCAATTCCTGTTTAACATTCAGTGTGTGCGAGTTTTGCACATTATGGGCAGCTGTGGAGCTGAATTTTAATAGGGAAGGAGGCTGCTAAAGGAGTTTAATAGTCCTACAAAAATGACAGTGCCAATGTCATTCTGACCAGGACAGCATAGATGTTTCCTGTAGCTGATACACTTAAGGCACACTCATGCCATCAAGTGATAAAATTGAAAAATGGAGCAATCCTTTTTTTTTTTTTTTTTTTTTATTTTATATTTGAACCCACACCAGCATGCAAAACAAATCAATCTGTGTAAATCGCTAGTTGCACCCTTATATTAAAATGTGCTTCTGTGGACACCGAGTAACTTCTGGGGTGGCAAATAAGATAATTCTTGTGCACAAATATATTAAAGACTTAAGTGACGTATGACACGATATTTGCGATAAATACCGCCGCCGTACAGCCATAATTTCTGAGACGTTCTCTTTGACTTCCTGCTGGATTGATGCTGCTTCAAAATGACACAGTCACAATGAAAGGACAAACTTTCCACACAAGGGCTGAGTAAAAAAAAATAAAATAATTGCAGCACTGTACTGGGAAAGATGAATAAACTATTCTAGCTAATGTAGCACACACACACACACACACACACACACACACACACAAAGCAAACACATTTTAGTTTAACTGTAATGATAATTTACACAATGACAAATGGCTATGGTCTCTGCTGATATACACTGTTACCCAAAATGTACATGAAGTATACTATAAGTGGCCATATAAATCTTTATAATGTGTATTCTTATTTATATCCTTCCAAGCCAATATTGGCATGTATACAGTGACGAGGCATATATGTTCAGTGTGCTGGATATGATTTATATATTTATTTATTCATTCATGCTAAAATGTATTCAACAGCTACTTTTTACCCTAGTTTTAATTGTTGAATAATTGTAAGCAAGCAGGAAAACTAAATAAAATTGGGTATGGATTTGTTTACTAGAATGGCAAAGACTTGTCTTGTCTTGTTGCAAAGATAAAAAAGAAAAACAGTAGATTTGAGTCTCTCCTTAACTTAACCTTCAGGGCTTCCATACAAGAGTGCTAAAAAAAAAATAAAGTAAAAAAGAGAGAGCTTGTTCACAGGGCACCTGGCAATGCTTAAGTTTAAAAATGAGAGAGAGAGAGAGAGAGAGAGAGAGAGAGAGAGAGAGAGAGAGAAAGATGAAAGCTAGAGACATGGAGACCGGAAGTTATGAGTTAATCTTAAGAGTCATCCCGGCATCATCAGCATAGCCGCAGAGCGCTCATCATCTCCTCTCGATGGGCACAAAGAGACACACCATTTAAAAAAAACCCTCAAAACTCACTATAATATCACTTAATTCTTAATCATGGAAATCGTTAAAACAAAAAAAACCAGCACAAAACATTACAATATGAGAGATTATATTGGCTCCTATTTTAAAGGTCCAAATTTAATGATACAAACAAGACCGTCCAACACAATAGTATTCTTATTACAAGAATGCTGCTATTAGATGAAATCGCATTTAACGATAAACAACCAACGAAGGGGAAAAGTAATGGCTAATTAAACGCGTCTCCGATAATGAGAGTGTTCAGCCATTACTGAAGTGTAGCATCAAGGATACTCAACCTGAATCCCATGCAAGTTGACTGTATTACTTGTGGAATGAGTTGTGTTTTTAAATGTTCTATCTATTATTAAACAAATGGCTTCAGTGTAAAACCCATTTCTACCGAGCAAAGAACGTCTTTTTAGATGAAATTGTCTCGGTATCTCCAAAATAGTTTTATTAAAAAGTTTCATATTAGAGATTGTCTGCACTTTCACAATTTTTATTACTAACAGCGTTTGAAGATAGTGCCTATTAAATGTTTTTTCTTCCATTATATACACTTTATGAAGATCCTGCTCATGTTTTTTCTTTAAATTGGTGTTATCTTTTTGCACTGTGAAAATAGACTACTATTTCTTTACTAGACTGCCGGAGTAGTTCACGACAATAATTCTTACATCTCTATTTCATGTTTCCTGGCTGATTTTGTTATTTCTAAGGGTGCATTGCATACGGAAAACTTTTCATGCTACATTTGACAGCCTTGTCGGAGCAGACACGATGCTAATGCACGTCAGAACATTTTCAACATTAGTTTACGATATGATTAATGGCCACGTTGTTTGGGAATGGAGCATAATTAACAAGCATTTACAGAGCTTTGCCCCAAATGCAGCATTATGTTGACAGCAATATGTTTCACAAGCTATGGCATTAGTATTAGCTGTCCATTATCTTCCTCTGATGCTGCACTCTGGTTTCCTGTTTGAAACGTGAACGGGACAGAAGTGCGTCGCTTGGGTGAAAGCTGTGACATTAACACGGTTCAAAACAATACGATGCAGGTTACTTTTGTGCTGCCGTGATTCCAGGACGCAAAGACAACCTAAAGTATGATTCACCAAAAATGTACATCAGAGACAATGTCAGTCTGAAAAAAAAATCAAAGTCAACTGCAGACAGACAGACAGACAGACAGGTCATGGACAGGGCAGAGAGACTGTTACTGTTATGGAGAACACTGCAGCATGTTAGATAGTCCTTGCCTCTAGTGTTGTTGATGGCACTATTTGGGCCGAAGTGGTGTTCGTGTTGCGTAGGATGTGCATAAGACATGACCTGGGTAGACGGATCTCATTCTGGAGCTACAGAATAGATAAAAGTTGTATAAAGTCAGATTGCAAATTGCAGTGGTTAGAATTGATTTCATGAAAGATCAGTCTTTTTTTTCACCTTTTAACTTTCTTGTTATTGTTGTTTCCCTCACAAAAGTTCATCCAAGGGACACACACACACACGGAACTAGAAGATCAAACACCTATCCTTCTCAGATCCTGACAATGCCTTCCCTCCTCCTATTCTCATGGCATGGAGTTTGCGTTACTTTATCTGTCCCAGTGCTTCCCTTTATCTGATCGAGGTATATTAGTTGATGCTCACTTTTCAGAATATGTACGGATTTCATTTTGAAAACATGACGTTTTTTTTTTAAAGATTTTCTCCATCTTTACACCAAGTTTTATTTCTGCTGTTTGCTGAATAACAAGTCGAGGCTTCACGTTGAGTAGCATAAAAAGAAGTGAGTACATATACGAGAAAAACTGAGAGTACCTGCAGGAAACCCCACACATGCAGAGCAAAGACGGAATTCGCTCTCCTCAACCTCTGAAGCACTAATCCACCGTGCTTCCATGCCAAAATATTCACTCCATGGTCAAAATTCACTCCTTGAGCTATGTAGAGTTTAGCCCAAACCTTCCAACATAATATTGAATGTATATTTCTGACACTCTGACAAGTAGTTTCCTTCTTCTTTCAAACAGAAGCTGTGACTTCTGGTAGTTCTCTTTATGATTGGCCAATTGGGGCTTGATAAAAGGACCTGCAATTTTTATTTATTTATTTATCTTTTTTAACGTTTCGGAAAATGTACCAAAATAAACTAAAACAAAACAAACCAACCAAAAAAAAAACTACTGCAAAAATAAAGCAGGGAGCGTCAGGGTGAAAATTGGACGGGTGTCTAATAATTGTGTTTAATTATATGTATTTGGATCGACTGAATAATGTGAGACATGCTTGAGCGCTCTAAGTAAATTAAACAACGAAGGAGGCTGTACCATAGCATACTCCCTGATTTACCCACTAAGAGAGAAGTGGTTTATTTTATTCTCTGTGTTGGTTTTGTTTCCTTTGTACGCTTTACCTCTGCAATCATAAAATGACAACAAAACCCTTAGGCTGGATTATTTATTTCCGTCGGCTCCCTTGGCACTTCTGAGAGACAGAGAGGGAGGAGTTACTGCAATGAATCTAACACGTTGGAAAGCTCAGAGCTCCATTTTTACACCTGATAGACTTTGAAGGCATTCGTCTCTTTTGTTTCCTCTAAACGGCGATATAGAATTAATTTTCGGGGCAGCAAACAGTGAGACCCATCTAGCAAAAAAATATTAATCTTCTCAATAATGTAAGTAAATCACTGGGCAAATTTTGTTCTTAATAAAAACAAAAAATGACCTAAGCGTTAATTGAACATGCCTGGTCAAGAGGATTGAAAACGCTCCGTACTTTTAATGAATAAAAAACCTGTACAGAGGTGAGATGAAATATGGAGACAGCTGGAAGTTTTGTTTCAGCAGGATTGTGGATTTTCAGCTCAGTTTTATAGCATTGAAATGTAAATCACACTTGTCAGAGGCAAAGATAAAGACGGAGAGCAAGGCTTCAGGACCTTTCATAGTGAATAAAGTGTGAAGGTGGTTCATATGCAGAAGGAAAAAAAAACACTTTGGCTGAATAAACTGAAAGATGGATCAAAGCTGAGAGAAAAGTCAAAGGTTTGACCGAGATTCCGTGTGTCCTAAGATTTGACGAGAGCTCTTGCTTCAGCGTAGACGATATGAAATAAGAAATAGTGAAAAATATAGTAAAACAAAGAACTACAACAAATAAGGATGTGAGTAAATATGACTACGAACTTCTTCCCAGCTTGTTTACCAGTTCCAATCTGAATGGCTTGACTGAATGTCAAAAATTCCCTGCCCGAGTCAGTCATTGTAACACATGTCAGTCACAGTATACGGTGCAGGTTGTTCTGATTGCACTTGCAGTATACTGTATTTTGAGATCCTATCAACCCAGTAATGAGAGGATTGCATCAGCAATATATCCCTGTACTGAAAGCATTGAGTGCAGTAATGTAACCTGGTTCACTACAGTATGTACTGACCAGTGTTTACCAAAACATCACCAGCGATACACAAAAGCTTGAGAGCTTAATTACAAAGCTGTAAAGATATACTATACATAGCCTATTTTTATTTAACCTGATACAAATTTAAGGCTTTAGTGCTCAAAGAGGGGCGAAAAAAAGGAAAAAGTTGACAATTCTTACTTTCTGTATTTGTGGTCTCATTCCAGCATCCCATAATGCATCAACTGTGATGAACAAGAAGCCCTACAGCTCACAATTATCCACAGTGTTACTGCTACCTAAAGGTGACTGCAGACACGCTGGACGGGGAATGACAATGTAATGCTTCCAGAATCCAAAGACGGCATGTGGTGAGGTTCAGTAATGGACAATTTGGATGCAGTTTGTATTTCACAAACCTCTGCCAAAATGATAAAATTTTTAATGGTCAGATTTGACATATGTCTAATAATCACCATCATTGCCAGTTTTCACCTACTGGAACAAGGACTAGAGTATGATACACGATATGGGCAAAAGTTTGCACACACCTTAACGTCACACTCATGTGTGATTCTTCCGCAACCGTTGATAAAAAGCTGGAAGCACACAATTACACTACATAGGATGGCACCGTATACTCGAACATTATATTTTCCCTTCAGTGGAACTAACAAGCCCAATCTGTTCCAGCATGACAATGCCCGTACTCTAAGCAAGGTCCATAAGTTGAGTGGATGAACTTAAGAGACTTAGACAAAGCCCTGAGCTCACCTTTTTGGGATGAACTTGGATGCCGCAGACTTTCTTGCCCACCAGTGACTGATCCCACTAATGCTCTTGTGGCTAAATCGGTAAATCTCCACAGCCACACTGCAAAATGATGGGAAGACTTCCCAAAAAGGGACGAGGTTATTGTTATAAAAGTAGAGTTAAATCTGGAAAGCTTTGTTCAAACAAACGTTGGTCAACCTTTGGCCAACTTTGTAAAGTTTCCTGTGAGTAATATGCTCACATAATCTCTGAGTGACTAAAATTAGTTTATTAGTTATTTACCGTAACTGTTAAAAAAATATAAAAATGATCAAATATCTTGATACTTTCACCAAAACCTCCTACTGTCATCTGCTTGCTTGTTACTGTTCGATCTCCACATTCTTCTACATTTTCTTTCTTTCTTTTACATGAATAATTTGCAATTTCTTCTTCTCTAGTTTCAGCTCACTTATTCAAAAAATGTTATATTTGGCCAATGATCATATCATTGTTTATTTTAGTGCACAGAAAAACAAGAGAAGCCCAAAGTGATTTTTTTGAAATCTGGATGAGGAATAATAATAATAATAATAATAATAATAATAATAATAATAATAATAATAATAATACAAAGAAGAAGAAGAAGAAGAGAAAAGTCATAATGACTTTCAGAAGGTTTGTTAAATGTGAGTTGGGTAATGTTCACAGGACAAATTTAACCACACTCCATTTCACCATAAAGGGACGGCAGATTGTAGAAGAGCTCGCTTGCTTTAGTCAATAATATTGATTAAGTCTCCAGGCCTATGGGATACTATACATGTCAATGTATTCCAGTATGAAACCACCAAATATGATTAGCCACATATCATTTTTAGATCCATATTTCATAGGGTATACGCAGGTACGATAACATGGACAATAATAAAACATTTACGATAAGCTAAGTACAAAAATGATTCTCCTTATTAACAGAAAATTGAGAGATTTTAAATCCACAAGGTTCGTATCATCTTGTGTGGGTCTTTCACTTATTTTATATTTTTACTACTTTTTCATTCAGGGTGAGAGACAGCTCTGAGATTTCGAGGCCTAATATCACTATAATAATGGTAGCTGAAGGATGATTATAAATCACATTAGGGAACATAAATCATCTGCAGTCACTAATGAGCTCAATATCTCAAATAAATGCAAGCCCCCAAAACAAATCCAAAGAAACTCAGAACTATCTGTGTCCAGGAGACATAGAAAATGTCTTGTTGTCTTGTACATCCTTTAACAGAATTGATTGATTTTTTTCCCCCTCTACTTTTTTAGATACGAGTATTGATATCTCTCAACACAAATCCAAAACTTCTGTACCTGCTTAGTTTAAAAAAAGAAACTGTTCAACAGGTTCGAAACGAATTTGAGACAATATACACACCTTGTACAATGTACAGCACTCATTTTGAGATTTTCATGCTTTATACTCCTTCCCTAAAAATGCTCAAAATCAGGACTATATGCAAATAAAAAATGTTTTTTTTGTGGAAAATATGTGAATCAGGGCGGCACAGCAGGCAGCATTGCTGCCTCACAGCTCCAGGGTGCCTGGTTTGATCACGAGCTTGAGTACAGAGTATTGCATGTTTCTTCACGTTTATATGCGTTTCTGCCTAGTTCTTCACTTTCTATCTGTGTCTCAAGAAACATGCCATATAAAAACTGGTTGGGCTAATTTATACCGAGGTGTGAAAATGTGTGTGTGTGTGTGTGTGTGTGTGTGCGCGCATGTGTGTGTGCCTGCGCCCCAATGACATCCCACTCAGGGTGTATTCCTGCCTTGTGCCCAGTGTTCTCAGAATAGACTCTGGATCCATCATGACCCTGACCAGAATAAAACAGTTAATGAAGACAAATTATTAAATGGATCATTTGTTAATTACATCTTATAACAGGACATTACATTTGTAGGAAATTGCACAAATTGAGTTATTTGAATAATTGTTTAGAGTAATTTGGACAACACTCAATGTTTCACTGTGTTGAAACACGAAAGTACTAAATATCATAAGATTCACCACAATAATGAAGACAATAGTTGCCAAAAAACATCTTAGAATTGCACATACTCATCAGAGTCTACATGCAGTCTGAATCTTGGAATTTAACGTTATGATTAGGGCAGAGTTGTAGGACCATGGAGATGTGGATGACTTGAGAACACTCCCTGGATCACTGCAGCCCCGAAAGGCCTGCCAAGGGCCCATTCTAACAATAAGTTATAGCACCCTGGGGGAATAGAAAGGAGAAGACACAAGACAGAGAAGACATTATAGGTGGGGACGACTTGGACTGTCTATTTTGTGCTTTGTGGCCAGCACGATGGCTTTTCTGCCATTGCCTCTGCAGTCTGACTTTAATATAGCATAAAATGCACAGCCTTCCAGCTCAGGAAGAGCAAAAAAAGATCACATAAATATACTGAGCATATATTAACAGTGCTCAGATATGACCTCAAAACATTTCCCACCCAGAGACATATGCTAAATCATGCCCTCACCTGTTCTACACATCACTGATTATGTGACTCAGGAGACACATTTGGATCTCAGGAATGTGGAGAAATGCAGCTAAACGTGCAGGTAAGGGAGGAAAATGCACTGGTCATGGGCAATGGACAGAAGCTCTGGGGTACAACAAAGCGTAACAGTACATAATATACTGCATGTATATATATGTGTATATATATATATATATATATATATGAGTGTGAGTGTGTATATGTGTATAAATTGATTGATTGCTAAAGTGTTTAAGGCTTCAAATAGA
>JAOTRN010000053.1:9226655-9237877 GCA_028566695.1 Bagroides melapterus
CTCAGGTTCAGTATGTTGCAAGACTAAAAATACTAATAGCTTAAAACACTGTTCAATAAATTTTTTTTGTTGAGGGGGGTTGTTGGGGGGGGGGGATACACATATACAACAGGGGAGAAAGTGCTAGGACAAGTGTTTTGTGAAGCGGTGGGTCTTCAACTGTCTTTTGAAGACAGCCAGTGACGCAGCTGTTCGGACCTCTAGAGGAAGTTCGTTCCACCACCTGGGTGCTAGAACAGAAAAGAGCCATGTTGTATGTCTACCTCTTACCCTAGGAGATGGTGGGACCAGTCGAGCAGTGCTAGTAGATCTGAGGGTGTGAGGTGCAGTGTGATAAGAGGCATGATAAGAGCTTTGAGCTGGTCCATTGATGGCTTTGTAGGCAAGGGTCAGTGTTCTGAATCTGATGCGTGCAGCTACCGGGAACCAGTGAAGGGAGCACAAGTTGTGGGAAACAAGTCGTGCAGCTACATTTTGGATCATTTGCAGAGGACGGATTGCATTCATAGGTAAATAGGGTTCATAGGGTAAACCCTGGACAGGTCACCAGTCTATCACAAGGCCACATTCACTCTCACACCTATGGGCAATTTAGAGATACCAATCAAGCTACAATGCATATCTTTGGACTGGGGGAGGAAACCCCCAAGGCACGGGGAGACCATGCAAACTCCACACACATGGCGGAGGGTGGGAATCAAACCCCCAACACTGGAGGTGTGAGGCAAACGTGCTAACCACCAAGCCACCGTGCTCCCTCAAAAATTAATTATAATCTATAATCTGATATATTGGCAAATCAGAATGATTTATATTAATGTGCTCATTCTGCTATGTACTTGTTCCTGCTGTGTCAATTTCTTTAGACACTTATATGGCAGACAACATGCAGAATCTAATGCTAAAGTTCTCCTGATTTTATTGTTTTGTTTGTTAAAAGCACTGTTGATATGGAAAAGCTTTTCTCAAAGAAACATTTACTGGAAGGAGAAGCATGGATAGCAGAAGCTTGAATACAGAGAGGACACTGTGCTTTCTGGTTTGTAACAGGATAAGCTTCATTTTATTCTTTATGGTGATTAAAAGTATAAGAACAAATAATTCTATTAAAGCAAATAACATTTGTTCAAGTAACATTTGCATGCAATGACTGCATCAAGTTTGTGACTCACTGATGGCACCAAATTATTAGTTTCTTCTTTTGTTATGCTTTTCCAAGTTTTTACTGCAGCCTCTTTTCAGGTGTTTGTTTCACAGTGTTTCTCCCTGCAGTCTCCTCTTCAGGAGGTAAAATGCTGCTCAATTGTGTTAAGGTCTGGTGATTGACTTGGCAGTCTAACACCACTATTCTCCTCTGATAAAGTTGTTTGTTGTGTTGTCGTCAGTGTGTTTTGGATCATTGTCTTGCTGCATGATGGTTCCTCCCGATCATTTTGGATGCATTTCTTTGTAAATTGGCAGACAAAATGTTTCTGTAGACTTTTGAATTCATTCTACTGCTAGCATCATGAGTTATATCATCAATAAAGATTAGTGAGCCTGTTCCAGAAGGATCCATTCAAGCCATGACACTACATCCACCATGTGTCACCGAAGTGCTTGTATTTTATGGATCATGAGCAGGTTCCTTCTTTCCTTTGCACTTTAGCCTTTCCATCACTTCGGTAGTGGTTTATCTTGGTTTCAGAGCTTTTGTGGCTCGTGTCTGTATTTCTTTTTGGATTCTAATCTGGCCTGTTGATTCTTACTGCTGATGAGAGGTTTGTATCTTGTGCTATGGCCTATATAATTCTGCTCTTAAAGTCTCTGAATGGTAGCTTGTGATACCTTCACATCTACACAAGACTGTGTTTAGGTGGTTTGTCTTCACAGCTCTCACAACACTCCTGTAATAAGGTAGTGTTATTTTCCTTAGCCAGACTATTTGTTGTCTGTTGCTCAGTACACCAGTGATTTTTCAGGATATTCCAAATTGTATGTCCATCATAGATTTCTAAGAGCTTCATGTTTGCATATTCTTTTTAACAACAGATGTCTTCTTTTACAGATGGAAATGAAAGCTACAAGCAAGAGTATATGTTTTGAGCTATTTATTGTTTAAACAGTCAGTCTTAAAGAGCACTCCAGAGTAATAACAAAGACTTATCAGTCACATGTTCACATATTTTTGCTTGCCTAATAATTGGGTAGGCCAATACAAAATATTCTATACCATTTAAAACATTAAAGTATATATTCCAAGAAATTAAAATTCTAAAACCTTTCCTCACACCATTTATTTGATCTGAAACCCAAATATCTTTAGTCTGCAGCAAATTAATTAATTGGCCTTACTGGTCTATAGTTTCAGAGGGAACTGTAGTAAACACTGCTTTATTTTATCTGTATCACATAATCCCATCACGGATTATTTCTTAGAAACTGCACCTCTCATCACATATTTTATTTCTTACATAAAACATTAATATAATATCTGCAGAGAGTGATGCTCAATTCTGTGTGCCTGTGAGGTCTGCATAGTCCCATTTCTCATTTTCAACAAAGTACCCACGTGCTCCATCTATGTGTCCTTAATGACAAAACCCACATAGAAGGAGACTGAATAGCAGCCGCTTTTCCAAAAAATCCATTGTTGCACTGCCTAGGATCAATCATAGTGGATGGATTTGTTATAGCAAAATTTAAATATGCCTTTAAGTCTCTTGCTTTTTCTTTTTTTATTAAATCAACTTAACATGCTCTGCATACTTTTTGTAAGCTATTTGATTGCTCAAATTCTGAACCACGAACCTCTGTGACATGTACCAATGAATGGAATAATAAATGCAATAACTGACTATAATTATCTATAGGAAATAACCTAAAAATTTAATCTTGACTAATAACCATATGCAATATGTAATACAATATGTAAAGACTGACTAAAATTGGATAAGGCAATAAACAAGAACATTTCTCTGTGTGAAATTTCCCTTCATGGAATATGACATATTGGAAAATCCCTGGGAGTAGCTATTATTATCTCTGCGTTTACTGAGTGATTTTAGTACATTATCCAGGTAGGTGGGCAATCTGACTGCCATGCTTTTAATAGAAAATGTCTCCATATTAACTCCCACACATAGACTCAAATAATAACCTGAGCATTCTTTTTGTCACACCCAGAACAGGTCATCTAAAGTATCGATCATGTTTTGATAATAATTGCGAACAGGATTCATGTTTTTCCTGTAAGACTACATAGCATATAGTCAAACTAGCAAATATCTCCGCAATATCACACTGTTTATTTACGTGTGCCCTGCTGTTAGACATAGTGCTGATGGAGACATGACTATGGCAGATTTTAGTAGAGTGTGTTATACTAGGACAATACGATTATTACTGGCTTTTAACATACCATTTAACCCACTGGGGCGTTTTGTGTGTTGGGGGCGAATGGGACTTCATTTGGGTTTTGCTTTGAAAAAACATCTCAATGTATATTGGGCAATGAAAATAAAGACTGAAAAAGTGTATGTAATAAATATTATAAATAAACTGTAAGTTTAAAAGCATAAAACTATAAATTATTGTTTGCATCCAAATCTGAAATGCATTGTTTAGTTTAGCTAGGTTATTGTCATTTTGTTGATCAGCTAGAATCGTGGCTTATTCACAATATGGCAGACACCACCAGTGTTAATCTGATTTTTGGTAAGTCTTTTGATCCTTATACTTATGAAGAGAGACTTTCTGGAAGTATTAAAAGATAAATCAATACCACACAGTTTGATTCAGAAGTCAGGGAGCAAAAATGATCCTTAGCTATTACAAAAAGTTCATCTTTTTTCTAGTCTTTAATTATGTGGAAGCTGCCCTACAAGTCCTTGTGTGAGCTGATATTATAGAAATGATGACGTTAGAACATATCACAATGCATATTACATACTGTATGTAACATCATAGTTTATATTAATATAACAGTATGTATATAATAATAAACACAATAAAATAATAAGGTCCTGCACTATGGATATGGCTTTATTGCAGCAGTGCATAAAAAAACAACTAATTGACAACATGCAAGGCATTCTAGCGAAGTTGAGCATAAAGTTAAAATTAGCCCTGTTAAAACCCCGTTTTAACCTTTGGAAGAAGATTAAACAACTTTAAAGAGAAGAACCAAAGGCAAACAAAGTGGAAATATTACACAGGAGCAGAACCTCTAATTGAGAGAGATTTCCTTTTGATGTAGCTCCAGAGATCTGAGCAGTTCTGCTGGTGCACTAATTACAGAGCGATGGAGGAGAGGTAATCAGTGTGCTGTTAATGAGTGTTGTTTACCAGGATCTGATGTCAACATGGCATGGAAAAGCATCCAAAAGGATAACTTGTTTGAGAAGCTCTTGCCAAATATGAATTATATAATAAATCAAAATATGAATCTTTAAGAATACTTTATACCAAATAATATTTGTGTGTGTGTGCGCACTTGTGCAAACTTGCCTTTTTCTTAGTGTTACATGACTGTCTAAAACAATAAATAGTGATCTAAAAACCATAATCAACAAGTTGCTTCTTGCACTAAGACAAATATACAGCAAATACCAACTCACTACAAAAAGACAAAGGTTGTGTGAAGATCGTGGGATGTCTTAAGAGGTAATGTGTGGATCTTCAGTACACCAGGTAAGACATATATACCTCTGATGGCTGCAGTTTAGCAATTTCCACACCATGTAAGCAAGACAGCTAATCCAAGTAAGAGATTTGTTATTGAATGCTGCAACTATTGACCTAGACATAGCTGAGGCAGCTGTCTGAGAGTGAAATAAAGCTGTTTCCATGATTAAATCCCAGGTGAAAGATGGAAGATTGAAGCCTAATGCACACTTTAACATAAAGTTTGTCAGAGTCAACCATGTCGTAAATTTCTGATGAATAAATCAGGAAGCCATATTGTTAACAATTCAGTGATGAACATGATCAGTACAATAAGGATTGTTCATGCAGCAATACAGTGACAATAGTCTAGATTCTTCTTAAATGTTTGGATGTAAAAGCTCACAATCTTCCCTTTCATATATGACCATACATCTTTTTTTTTTCTCCATTTTTAAATTGCTGATATCTTTTATTTCACACTGTATCTGCTATCTGTTTCTTCAGTCTCCATTGTCTATCCTAGTTGTCTAGGCCCTATAGAAAAATGACATTTTGCACATTTCTATTCACTGATAGTTTAACATAATTAACTTAAATGGGTCTTTCTACAGCTAACAATGTGTCTTATTTCCTGAGTTATGAAACCAAGAAAACTGCCTACAAAATGCATTCTTTGGTTTCCATTGAGTTTGTGAGATTACAAAATACTCTGCTCTTACTCTCAGGTATAAGCCTCTATTTATACCCAACTGTATGTGGAGCAAATTCTCCTTTGGGAGATGATGCAAATTAACTTTTTTCCCTGTGTATCATAAATGCCCTTGTGTATGTATATGTTTCCTGTTGATATACCCCCTTTAATGTCAGATTGTTCTTGGAAATTCACAGTAAATTAGGACTTTGTAAGTCATATTAGTAATCAAATCCCGTGTCTTTAAATAAAATGTATGTTTGAAAAGATTTGACACTGTTTAATGAAGGAGCAGTCTAATTATATATTTTAAAAAAGCTATGAATGAATGATGTACATCTAAACACACAAATATTCTCAGAGTGATAGAACTGAGATTTTTCTCTTTGTGCAGGCAGGCTATAACACCCGAGCATTCACACACATTTCAACAAGACATTTATCTCGCTCATCATCCACTCTTCACAGGACACTAAATGAACAAGAGAGGACAGAAACAGATGGGATTTGACACTACAGTAGGAGGAGGAGGATGAGGAGGAGGAGGATGAGGAGGAGGTGATTGTAAAACAAAGTCACAAGGTCTATCGATACAACTGGTACTAGATTTCCTTTTATTTAAACCTATAAAAACGTCTTCCTTTGGGTAGTCCAGTTTCTTCTCCCAGTCCAATGATACAAGTGGTAGCTGGACTGGTTTCTCTGACTTGTCTATAGTGTGTGCGCCTTTGTGTGTGTGTGTGTGTGTGAGAGAGAGAGAGAGAGAGAGAGAGAGAGTGATTATGCCTCGGGTTTGCACCCCATCGAGGGCGTCCCTCATCTAGTGACTCGAGTCCCCTGGGATAGTCTCCAGGCCCCCTGTGACCCTGTGTAGGATTAGCTGTACAGAAAATGAATGGATTAACGAACAAGCACATGATGATATCAATAATGATTTGAAATGCATTACAAAGCAATCACATGATTAACATGAATAATTAGGATGGAAGTAAGTAGGTGATGTGGAAATCTTTTTTTTTTTTTTCTTTTTATGAGTGCCTCTAACATGAAAAAGATAAGTGGGAATAAGTTGCATTTAAATTACCTTACCTCACAACTTTTAAAATGAAATATAAAATAAAAAGAACATATTAACTGACTAAGGGACAACTAAAATGTGAAAAATACAGAATTACCACTAAATTACTTGAACTGAAGATCAGAAGCTACAGTGATCTACAGTGTTTTCTAAGAGACCTACACAATCTGTAGTTCCAGATGAATAGCCACACTGCCTCACTCTATCTTGCTACTTTGCCCTTGAGAGTTTTCTGGCATCTCATTCCAAATGTCAATGAGAAAGGATGCCAACTTTTGAAGTAATGGATTTTGAACAAAAGATCCATCCTTCAGAAGGAAGGCTTGGGCAAGCAAACTCCCCGGATACTCACAATTCAATTATTAGAGGATAGCAAATATTAATGTGTTTCAAGGATCATCAAGGTTCATTGACAAACAATCCTGGGGAAAAAAAGAGGACTGTGTGACTGTGCCTGTATGAATTATTTTAGATCTTGTGCAATGTAGTGATTGTCGAAGCATGATTATGTAAACTGTTTATCTGATCATAAAACCAATTCCTTTATCGTATGGTGGAAAGGTATATATCAGAAATAAAACAGCAACACAACAAACCATTCAATTGTAAAATATACCCAGTATCGTGTTCCAAGAACCCTTGTACCTTATAAGTCTTAAAGGACACAGTACCTCATTCAGGTATTACAATCAATGTAGATAAAAAGCTTATGTGGATTAAGCTGTTTAAATTTGCCATTGTCCTTGTAGTTAGTCCAAAAGCCAATAATATCTTAACAGAGCTGTGTGATGTGATGCTTAATGCAAAGGAGGTGACTGTGGTCTTTGTTGTTCCATTGGCCGGTTGATAAGACAAATATAGGACACTGCTATGGTTTGTGTGCTAAGCTTCTGTATGATACAGGACACTTAGGACAAAAAGGGCTTCTTTTATTCTCTCTGGCAGGGAGCATTTATTATACACTAGCATCAGAGATGAAACTCAATTGAATAAAGCACAATGTCAGACATGATAATGTTAAGCATATGGGTCAGGGTGCAGGTATTTTCTAAAACACTAGCAAGTAAAATGGTCTGATATGATATAATGGTTTCCAGCAGGAAATCTCAAATCAATTAACCTGCATTCATGTGACAGTTTTATATATTATGACGGACAGTTAATACTTTCTTTAATCAATGGTTCTGGTAGCAATTCAGGGATCATTTACAGTATTTAGGCTACATCATCTTCTGGTCTAAGAACGAAGCAACAAAGACATGGCTTGATCTCACACTGCATTTATACCCTATCAATTCTTGTACAATAAAACCATTAGAGGAAAATCCTTTTGCCATCTTTTATACTTTACCCGAACATGGCCTCGGTCATCAGCCACTTGAACATGTCAATTTGAAGATAATGGCGATGTAAGGAAGATGATATCAACCTGATAAGACCCTCTAGCTCTCATAGTCATAACTCTCCAGTAGATGAAAACATTAACCCAGCCACGGTCTACCAGGCATCAAGACGCATGAGTGAGTGATGTGGTAATAGAAATACGTCATAAGGTCCTACTGATTATCAGCAATAAGCATCTTCTCTACCCTTTCAAGTAATACTGTACATGACTTGGGATTTTGTGCTCTGCTTATGTGAAATGATTATTTGGATATAAATGGTGCCATATCTTCAAAAGCCTCCCATCCCCACGCCCAAATTAGGCAAGATGTAACGCATGTCAGCTGTGCTTGCATTTTGTATGCATGCATTAATTACACTGCATGTGGGAGAAGTGAAATGCTAACATTTCAGTGCACTTATACTTTCCTTTTTTTTGTTTTCTAGAACATTTTGTTCATTTGGAGGAAAAGCTATGGCAAGAAAAGTTAACTTTTAATAGGGGTAGAAATGCTTGAAGCATTTTGTTTTGTATAGCAGAATTTAAACATTTTCTTTGGACCGGGAATATATTTTAAAACTATTAAAACATTAACTTGTACACGGTTGCAGTACGATCTGTAATAGAATATCTGTAATGTGATAGTTTCAAATGCAGGGAACAAATAATATCATGTATAGCAAAGCTCATATCAACCTCTTTATAGACTCAAATGAAAAATGACACTCTTTATGGATGACACAATAATGATAACCAACAAACACATTAGGGATTTGGGTGATTCTTACCTCAAACCATGAATCATGATTATGAATGCAGGTATTCACTGAATTAAAGAGGTCTCTAGCCTACATAATGTGCTGATGCTGCCTTTAGCTGTTTCTGGTGGGGGTGTGTAATGGCTTACAAGAAGCCATAAAACTTTAGCAATTCTATACACAGTAGTATTGTCACATGGTCTCACTATATGGATTTATTTTCTGATTCTCTCTTTCACTTGTGCTGATTTTATAGAATACCTAGACATTATTACTCGCCCCTTAGGCCATAGTGAACCAAATGTTGCATGTATAAAAATCAGTGTCTGGGTAATCTAATATGAATACTATATGAATGAAAAATTGGCAAACTTTGAAATTTATATGTAATATTTTTATTCCAAATACACTGTTGTATGAATAATCTTAATTATGACTGCAAACTATATGTTTAATCGGAATAGTGTAGCTTCCACGTTATTTTGCGGCTTATGAAATGACACTTGGTACAGCACAGATTAATCATTTGCATTGTTGAATATTTTAGGCCAAAATTTTCCTGTGCACATATTGTTAAGTAGACAAAAGAAAGAAAAAGTTATAATGCACAGAGAATAGGACAATTCATTAGAGCATTTCAAAGATCATACATTTCAGCATGACTTAATATGCTTTCCTACTGGTATTGGATTTACAGTAATACTGTACTGTAAGAGTACAGTATGGGCTTGATGAAATATGGTCTTCCGTCTACAGTTACGTGTGACGTCTGAATAGTGATATGGTGTGCAATTTGGTGTTAATCTCAGTTACATAAAAAAAAAAAAGCAAAAAGTGCTAAAATGGAATAGATTCAAATAAGAAAAGATCAAATGGCTTGAATGCAAAATATTGTGTTTTACAACATCCACAGGAGAAATGAAATTACTGGCCTGCTGCGCTGATAAACCAAAAATTAATCCTAATCCCGTTTCAAAGCACTTGGTAGTAAAAGATAGCAAGCATGGTGGTGATTTGATTAACAGAATAATTCCACAGTGTTCACTGTTGGGGAATATTATTCAGACTATGTTAGATTTACCTCTTTGAATTAGGGCTGGTCCGTAGGCTTGTTTCATGCCTGAGGCCAGTGATGTTCTGCTGCTATTTTAGGCAGGATTATATATTGCTATAGAAATTCCTGAAACCTGGTCAGTCAAATTTCAACAATTCAAACATTTTAAATGCTCGTATATGACATACTGTGTGAAACACTGCTAAAATGAATTCATTCTTATGAATTAGCATCAGGTCTGTAATTTCTTTTATTGTATTACACATTAATTCCAGTAGCCGATGCACAGAAATACGTACATTCCAAAGTATTTTTTGTTTCTTCTGGACTGTATTTGGGAACTTTATACCAGATTAATGCCATACTAAATCTAATCAGTTCCAATAAATGCATTTCCTTACTTCTATTTATTACTGTACCCTCTAGTTTTATCAGAAAGGTCACTCCTTTTGCTATAAAGCATTTCATATTTTTCATGGTCATACTGTTCATCACTTGCTCTTCATTAACCTTTTTAACTCCAGAAGTGAATGACATTTCATTTCATTGACTTGATGCACTTTCAAAGATTCCATGTATGACATTTTGGCATTTATTAATAGTAGTATTTTAAGTTCTCTGCTCTAAATTGATGCTTGTTGAAGCTATTCTTGAGCATTTAGCCATTTCTGTTGTTTTGGAATGTTGTGTGCTTTTGGCCTGGTAAGATAGGTCAAGAAAATAAATGACATCTTGTAACATCCGATCTTTATTTTTCCAAACAATATAAAGAGTTTGATTTTTCTTGTTGTACAAAGTAGCATATGCTGAAAAATTTTATTTACATGCTACTGAAATTCAGTTCTGTTTTAATCTTTGCCAGGTGATATATTTAATTATATATATTTATATTTCAAGATGCAGATTCACAGGTCAGATATTTGTTTTAGTGCCTGTAAAATAATAATACAGGCTAACATACATATTGTAGGTATGAAATCAACTGAATTGTTGGATGTAGAAAGTTCATTCCCTGAACTGTGGATGCATCATAAATCAAGCATAAACGTTTCTCGAAATATATTGATCAGTCAGTCCTTAAAGCATGAATCTCTGATATAATTTTATGATCCTACTGCTATCAGGATTTATCTAAAGGAAAAGAAACCAGCATCCAACTGTTTATGAGTCATATCAAGTCTAGTAAATTTCTAAACAGTAGTGTTCAGGTCAATTCAAGTAGCTTTTATTGTCATTTCGACCCTTTATAGTTGATGCGGCACTTAGTGAAATGAAAAGATGTTTCTCCATGACCATGGTGCTACATAATACAACACAGAGCTAAGAAAGACAGAAGACAAGTAAATAAAATAACACTGACCAGTATACAGCCTGTGTGGACCATTTTGCAAAGAAAAGGATGCTTCTAAACATGTACACACATGGTAGTGTCAGGTGGTAAAATGTTTAGAGTGTGATGTGTAAAAACAGCATTAAAGTATAATTTGCAAAGAAAGCATTAAAGTGTAATGTGTAAAGAACATAAACAGATTGGAAGCCTTTAAAAATGTGGTGCGGTAAATATAATGTATATCGAATATGTGTGTGTGTGTGTGTGTGTGTGTGTGTGT
>JAOTRN010000053.1:9446140-9459813 GCA_028566695.1 Bagroides melapterus
CTGTGCTGATTTGCTATAAAATAATTGTCTCCATTAAATAATTAATGCCCAGCCCTTACATATTATATATATATATATTATAAATAATATATTAACCATATCCAACAAAGACATTAGGGCTAGATCTGTAGCTCTACTACTGCCAGTGCAAAACTTAAAACTGCCTACAGAGCTCATTTTAGTCCATTTATGGTCATTGTATAAAATACTCATTTTTTATAACATCCAGAGTGCCCAAATGTTGCAACAGGCAATTTTCTATTTATGCAAATTTAAAATTAGACACCATCTGCCAGCTTCAAATTTAGACCCTGTGAGTTAACAGCTTCAGTGTTGCATCTTTTTAGCACTATGATGGACACATTACTAGCTGCACGACTGACCATAACTACAAGATCTACAGTATTCCATTTTGAGCACAGCAACACAGAATATATGTTCATATATATTACATATTACATTGAAACTTGCTTGAGAAAATGTTGCTGATAAAATTGAATGAAAATAGTTCACTTATCCATACACTATGGTACCATCAGTGTCACTATGACACCTCATAGGTCAATGCAACTGGACATTTTTACAGTGAATTATATTAATAGTGAATTATATTAATTCATTGTACCTTGTTTGGTGAAAACAACCAAAAATGATGATTTAATTGCAAAATTAACATCTGTTATTAAATTATCTGTAATATATCTGCACCAATGTTCATATGGCAAAGATTTTTTTGAGTGCTAATAAAGTATAATACAGGAAATAAAAAAGAAAATTAAACCAGCTGAACAAAACTTATTGATTTACTCAGTAACTAATTCAGAGAGGATGGTGATTAGTTGACTCAAATTGGCCCTTTTTAATTATTCTTCATTTGCAACAATAGCAGCATAAACATGCCTTGATAGCAAAGTAATTGATGTTCCATTCCATGTTAATTTTATTTGTACTACTAAAGAAGCAGAGAGAGCTGATGACTTGCAGCAAATTGAAAAATAAATGACCTAAAATCACTGACCCAATTATGCTGAAAAAACACCAGCATCTATACCCGTGTGTGTATTTCTTATTTTCGGTTGCAGAAAACTTAATCATGTTGGAACCAACACGAGCATTTAAGAAGACATTCAAATCAAGCAGGATCCAGAAATGCAAGCTTTCATGTAATTTATTCATGAATGTATTAATTCATTTACTGTTCATATAACCTCTTGTCAATTTTAATATGTAAACAGCACCAAACTGATACTGTAGAAGCAATATGCTACGCTAATATGTGGAAAAAATGTTTTCTATGACAATTTAATCAGTAAGACCAGACAGACAGACAGACAACACTGAGCCACCTCTTAATAATCGAGTAACTAATGACATGAATAGCTAGTTTAAACATTTTCTGTATCAAATAAAGCGTTTTTTTTTTTTTTTAGTCTAAACATCCAGAACACATGGCGTTTATGCCGAACTCCAACTCTATCCATTGGCTCAGATCAGTAGCTCACATCTATTAAAAGACTGCTACATGCAAACCAAAATGTTTGGCATGTTTGATTCACTTCCTGCAGTTCAGACGATTCAGGGTTGAATGACTTTCTCTGCATTTGAGCCATGCCAAGACTGCAGACACACCAGGATTTGATTCCAACTGATTAAATGCTGCACATTAATTGCCCATTATTTTTAGCCCTCAAGAGCTGTTGCCCAACCTAACTCTAACTTCATGTTGAGAGTTACACATATATTCTTGTCAAACATAAATGTGAAATAAAAGTGAAAGTGCTTTTAGGGAGGAATTTGTCATCTTAGACACCTGAAAATTTGTCCTAATTCAAAAGAAATTTAGAGCATGTTGTGAAACTAAAATAAAGGATTGTGTAATCTAAAGAATAAACAAAGCAAAAAAAAATATCATGTTTACAGATGATACCTTGGACATCAGCACCATGGGACAAATTCCTGTTTAAGATGAAAATTAAACCAGAAGACTCTATAGGCTTGAACCTCACTATAATTTTCATCCTGGTCATGATGCTGCTTGTATTGTATGAATTTCTCCCTTTTTCTTATAAAATGTTTTTGTTTTTTTTGTCTTGCTATTGGAAAGAAAAGGTGTTTTAATGCTATACAGTATTATTCCAGCTGGGAGTTCATGACAATCACTCTCTAGCCCAAGAGTGCAAAAGTTAACTTCATCTACTTAGGTTGTGTGAGCCATAATGACTACAGACACATTGAGAACTGTTGTGACTAATGAGTATACATGTTCTTGTGCACAACTACCTACTGTAACTGCAATCTCCCTATGGTATGTACAACAGATCAATCAAATCAATGAACATGTTGTAACACCAGGAATAAGTCAAGCAGTGACTAACCTCAGGACTGAAATGTGAGAGCACCAATCATTCTTGGGAATCTATTTAAGATCATACCAACCTCTGATACGTAACTGATAAATCAGGCTAATTATGATTCTATACTGTAAATATACTTTAGTTGTGACATGCTGTTCTGTAAAATCTCCTACTTTACTGCGAGTACAAAGTCAGTAAGTGCGCAAACAACCACCTGGCAGTGATCTTAGAAAGCTGTTTGCTGAAATTCTCGGTATCAACAATAAAAAAAATGATCCCACTGGGGGCCAAAAAAACACTTTGTGAGAGCAATAGCAGAGAGTGTAATTTGCAATATCACTTCTTAAAGGCTGTCAGAGATGCTATAGTTCCTTTTGTGGATAATCAGAGAAAGCCAAGAAATGTTATTGATCACTTTATTCTCCTAAAATCCATGTATTAAAAAACTCTGAAGAGAATCTTAGTACTCTATGTCAGGGAATAGACTCATTTTCAAAAAGCTGATTGGAGCAAGATCTGATTAAGGTCTGAGGTCTGATAAAGACTTGATGAAGGTCTTACCCTGCTCTGAAACATGTTAGCTGTGCAAGGAAAGTGGAAACTCAGTGGTCAAGGTGTTGGACTCCTAATTGGAAGGTTAAGAGTTCAAATCTCAAGCATCCCTTGAGCAAGGCCCTTAACTCTCAGATGTATAAATGAGGGATTTATAAGTGCACATGGTGATGTATAATCCATAATAAGATTGAACAGGCACATGGGATGCTAAGCCCATGAAATGGTTGCACACTCCTATATAGGATATACAACATAAAGGGCTAAACATTATAGAAAACTCAGAATGTAGGTTTTTGAATGACCACCACATATCTAATGTGTTTTCTGCATCTATCTCCGGCTAAGAACGGCAGGTCTTTAATGTCTCCTCACTGTGCCATCCCTGAAAAGTAATTGTATTTCTGCACATTGAATCTGAGCCTAAGTCTGAGGGAGCCAGTCTGCACCCATGGTGACAATACATTGCCATTGCTATTCCTCAGAACAAAGTTAAACCTGGCTCTGACTAACAGTGCAATCTTGAGCACGGCAGGGAAGCAACAGGGAGCGCATCATTGCTGTGACCTAAGAGCTTCTGTCTCTTGTTACCCAATTCTCGTTTAAGAGTTCATCCACCAAAGTCTAAATGACAAGCGTAGCACACTCACTTCACAGAGAAATCCGTTTACACACCTTTGATGGCTTCAATGTGCTTTTTTCTCCAGTAAGAGATAATGGAGCACTTTTCATTATGTGCTCTACTGTTGTCAGCCACAGAACGGTATCATGTGATAACTCAAGAAAAAGAATAAAAACGACTTGTTCTGACTATTGTCTTGTGTATCATGTACCTGTGTTCCAACAGTCAAGACATAATGTTATCCCAAATGTATAAATTAGAGCGTTTTATAAAAAGTGTATGCTGCTATTGTCCCAGGCTGCATCATTTATTTGTTCACATTTTCTAGTGGAATGTTACAGCAGTCAGTTAACTGCTGTGAACTTCAAAGACTTTTCTCATTTCCAACAAAGACTTGATAGCTGATAGGTTGCGTTGAAGTGGCAAGTCGACTTTTTTCCAATAAAGGATAGAGGAGAAAATGATAATTGATGTAGATATTAAATCCAACATCAGTGTATATAATAAATTTATCGACTATGAATAATTCAGTAACTAAGAAAGAAAGAAAGAAAGAAAGAAATATACTCTACCTATGAAAGTGATATATAGTAGACTCGATTTGCTGAAGGTTTCTGGAAGATTGGCGGGATAATAAGTAAACACAAAAGCGAGTGCTGTTATAGGAAAATAATCAGCAGCAAGTAGGTACATTCTTTCCAATAGCAGCATTTAATTTGACACTTCTTTCTATTTGTCACTTTTTTCAATTTGTCACGTCTCTCAAAAGACAAAGCTGTTTCTCATGTATGAATGTGGCTTTTACACACCCAGTTACTGTTTAAGCCACATTACAAAGAACCGTACAGAACTAAAGTCACATGGAGAGTATGCATGATAAAATCAGCTAAAGATTATAAAGAATGCATCACAAAGGTCATGAAATATTCCGGACAAAAGAAATCCAGTTCAGAGCAGTATGAGAGCTGATGGCTTGGGGTACTTTGTATGCAGAGAAAATTCTATGAAAATTTTCTTTTCTCTGGTGGTTGGGCTGCATATAAAGGTGTTGACATGACAGGGTGAGACTACATAAGTGACCAGGCCCTTAACAAGCCACCTTTAAATTATTTTTGTTTTCATTTCTGCATTTCAGATGTTTCTCTTTTTTTTTTTTTTTGGTCTATCAGTAAAGATTCTCTAATATAATAAGAGTTTTAACCAGCCTGATACTTTACAAAGTAAGCTTTAAATTACTTTAAAAGCAGAAGTCTGTGTATTGATTAGCTTACACAGCCACAGTGAATAAGACACTCCGTGCACATAATGTTTGTGTGAGAACAACAACTTTCTCTTTCTCACTTAGGATGCATTGTGATAGATTGCATGGGATGACAGATGGTCTCCTGCACAGTAATCTCTAGATATTTGCTGTCCCACTCACATGTCAGTCTAAAATATTAATATGGAAAAAGTGCTTCTGAATCAAGTAAAGAATGATATTGAGAAGGGCAGGATAAAGACAACTCGAGAAAGAGCATCGCAGAATGATGATGTAGTCTACTACCTTGAACGTTTGGTTCAAATGAAAGCTTGACATGTTTTTATGACCAGTTGGGAAAAACATATGAAAGTTATGTATGTTACCAGTGTGAGTAATATAACACTGAGCATACCAAAGGGTCTTGGAAGTTTACTTGGCAATTATGTAAGTAACACAGTGCAGTTATAGGGAAATAATTATTGGCAGTACAGTATATTTCAATAACATCACAAAGTATTTTATTCCACTTATATAACAGCAATATGTCATTAATAATTTCTAATTTGTGAATGAACAACATTTCATATTGTTATCCGGTTCTACACACTTATAATGATGTGACCTTGAAATTCTGACTGAAATAAGAGCATGTCTGATTTGCTTTTTACTGTTTGTTAAAAGAAAGTAAAGAAAATGACCATAAAGATGAAGAAGTTTGTGTGTTAGACTTTAAGGATGACTCAGGCAAAAGAACAGCATAAATACTCTATATATCCAAAGGGCTGTGGACATCTGAGCATCACACCCAATTGAGGTTCTTCCCCAAATCACTGCCACAAAATTGGGGATGTTATAATTGCAAAGGATATATTTAGAGTTATATAACAGCATCCCTTGACTAGAGGCCCAAACATGATCCACCAAAGATGGAATAAGTCTGGAATGTAATCTAATACTCTTTTTTTCCCTTATTGATGACAGATTTAAAAACAGTTCAACAAAGAAAAAGGTACCCAAACTATTTTCTGAGTAATATCTGCAAAACGGTGTAAGTACAAAACTAAAGTAAAGCCAACTTCACAAAAAAGCTAAGGCTGAAATTGGGGTCATGAGTCAAGCACAGGTTGAATGCAAAAAAAAAAAAATTCAAAGTTAAAAGCAAGCTGCTGCTTCAGCTTTCCTTTAAAGTCTCATAGCTGAATGTAGAGTGGTGGGTCAACATGATGACAAATGTCTTGAATCTAAAGTGGAACCAGAACCAGACTGGGAAGCACCAGACAAGCTAGAGAAGACAACAGGATCAAATACATAGAGGACCAAAAAGTCAGAAAGGAAGAGAGCATAACCCTGTGCCTCCATGCATGTACCCCAGATATGAGAGTTCACAAGAAGTATTATCTTATATCAAGCACCTTGCCTGACTGAGTGACCTTAAGCAATCCAAATATAATACAACACTTGATCAGTGCTTTAACCACAACCTTAGATTTTAGGGTGTGAATTCGGATAGCCTCAGGAATGTAGTTGCACACATCAAAGTCAGAGAGAGAGAGAGATGAAAAAGAGAGCACTCTTCTGCAGGTCAAAGTGAAAGTCAGAGTCAGACTGAGGAAAAGATTGGAGTTACAGAGGGATGTTACTCTGTGATTACTCAGAAAGCTACAGGGTGGAGAAGACGTTCAGGAGGGAAAAGAGATTGATGGAGTTAGAGCTAAAACCAAAGGCCAAACAGGAGAAAACAACTGCTACAACAATGACATAATTCACATTGAGAATAAAGACGTAATAAATACTAAAAGAAATGAAAGGTTAAGAAAGTTAAGGATGTGAAATTGGAAAATGTGTCCCTTAGGGGTATGTGAACATGCTGCTCAAGTCTCCCACCCAGAGTTTATACCCATCTCATGCCCAGTATTCCCAGGATAGTCCCTGACCAAAGCAAATATAGTGACTGAAGATGAATAAATGATTGCTCCTAAAGTAGGGGTCATCTGTGTGTATGTTCTTTTTTATTTGCACTTAAAGACAATGGTTTTGTCTCACAGTATCTTGTCTCTCATGTCTGTGATAGGCCACTCGCAGCCTGAGTCGCTACTGGTATGTGACATACTAGTGTTTCTGCCTCACATCTCCTACAATCTGTTTTCCAGTGTTTTCTATAGTGCCTCCAGTTTCCTCCCACTTGTCAAAAAGGACAGAATGTGGCTCTGCTAAATTTAAGCTCTGCCTTTCAGCCAATATTCCTGACCCTGACCAAGTGTTAACTGAAGATTAATCAATGTTTCTACTATGCATCCATCCATTCTTTACACTACTTATCCTACTGGGTCACAGGGAATTCCCAGAAGACTAAGGAATTTAACTACCATTATTGTTTTAGACTGTACTTACAGTATATTTACAATAAATACACAGAAATTATATTTATGACAGTTCAGTGATTCACAATTAATGATAAAGGGTTTTATTTAATTCCCCACACTAGAATTTGCACACAATTCCACCCATTTGCACTCATATTGTCTCAATTACATCGATGTGCATTCATCTGTCCCATAACAAATTCCACCGTGTGTATTACCAACAGAGCAGACACATCAGGACAGAGTTCACACTCTCATTCGCTCATCTAAAATTTAATTAGTTGATATTCTACAATTACCTCAACACATTAAAAAACCCACACCTAAGTGATAACAGCATTATTTAAACAGTATAGTAGAGGAGGTGGGAAAGTACCTTTCCATTTACATAATGAAAACTTATTTATAGCCCAAATGAGACTGTTAAACATCTGGCCTCGCTCCCTCTCTCCCTCACTCTATTCTGTTCAAGTCAAATCTTTATCTTTTCAAGAAATAAGAATTGTAATGGATATGGTTGACTTTGAAAAGCAGGTATTTAGGGGTGGTTAAAGCAGATGCTTATGGTATGAATAGTCTTATAGAGAGTCTTAATAATGTGAGGTAGTAAAAATCTAAGAGATCATTTCTGTCTTTTTATGTCTGTTCACAAATTAATGTTCATACATTTTCTCTGGCAATGACCTAATACATCATGGAAATAGCTCACAGGGCCAACTCACACTAAGAGCTAATTTACATTAATCTCTCATCAATTTAATAATCATAAAGGGCATGTTCCTGAAATCAACTTTATCAGTTGTTGCTGTGAAGCCATCAACATATAGAGCAAAGCTTCTTTGGACAGAGAGACTTGAGACTGAATATTAGAAATGTAAATCTGTTGAATTTTATGAAACATTTTCATTAAAAAAAAATAAATAAATACCAATACATAAGCATTTGTGAATGCACTTCACTGTGATTGTAATATGCTTTAAATATGTAAATGAATAGGTCTAAAGCCATCAATAATTCTACAAGTTGAGAGAGTTCCCTTCACCTTCGTTCCTTAACCTCCCTACTGGATTATAGAGGTATAATTTCTGAAACGATGTGTGTCACACATGTTTACAGAAACGGTGCCTATTAAAAATTCCCATCCCAGCTTAGATTTGAAGGAAGCTAGATATCTCTTATCAACACAATATATGTCATTGAGTCTGACGTAATACAATATTGCTTAAATGAAGTCACTTTCGATCATTAATGGCTGCCAAGTTGTATGTAGATATAGCACAGTTTAAACCATGAACGTGTGTTTAAGTGGGCAGCAGTGCAGTGTAATAGATGGCCTTTGAAGGACAGACCAAATGTGTCACAGATCACAAATTTAATGGTCACCTGGTCACTAATAAGACAAGTCAGGGTAAGATGGAAGTGTGTGTGTGTGTGTGCGTGTGTGTGTGTGTAAGCGTATGCTACCAGTAAACATCCTATTCACCACACTTTTTCAAACTTTCCACTGAATCAATAGGATAAAATATTTGCATGTTTTTAAGGATAAATCATAATTTTTAAAAGATAATCATTTATATGCTTTAGATTAGCTAAACATTTCCCAGAAATGAACTACACAAATATATGAGCATGCTAGATCCTAGTGGGTAAAGTCTTATGGCATCAGTAATTATGTTAAATACTAGGATATAGTGCAAAGCTACTGTAGGATCACAGACATGATCATAGAGGACACTTTCAAAGAACTTATCTAAAGAGGTAAGAGATCATTTAATAAATACATGCAAAATGGCATCTAATTGTCTCCTAATTAAACTGCAAACTTAAATATTAACTGTGAGATGTAAAGATCATTGCACATTTTAAGGCTATTCTTTCAATTATTTCCACAACAGAAACCTGCCATGTCACTCAGTTTATAATGAGTAATGATTTTATTTTCAGATATTGAAGATTGTGAAGATAATTTCATTCAGCTGTTTGTTTATATTAAATAAAATGTAATTATATGTTGAGGTTGGAAACTTGGCTCACTTACATTTATGAATGTAAAAATGAATTAAATCTGGTTTTAATTATGTAAGATTTAATTTAAAGGACTAAAATAAATAAAAACCTAGGTATAAATAGAGCTCACCTATCAATCTACAAGTGAGGTTAAAAAAAAAAAAAACATCTTTTAACTATCAACTATAAAAGCTGTATTAAAGACAGTTCACATTTCCGCCCCTTCTTTTTTATATATAAATACAGAAACCTCAGATGTAAGTGATTTACTGAAGTGTATTTTTCCACGGTCTGTATTACATCCTTCCTCAAAGCTTGAATGAATGTTTTCTTTTAATCGGCTCACTCTCTCTGCATTAATGAACCTGTTCCATGGTAAACTTAGGCGAATGTGTTGGACGTAAAAATGTGGAAAGTTGTCATCTATTTCATTGAAGCTGATTCATCAATTGCACTCAAATCACATTCTGATATCTTATCATGAATTAGGAGCAGCTTTGTTCATTCATCATTGTGGGTGCTTAAGTCTTGTTTCTATGCAACTTTGATTAATAAGGTTTGCACCGTATCACCCACTGCGTCAATAATTTGAATTATTCATTCATTCTTCTTTGTATATGATTAATGCTTATATACTTTATATGCTCTGCTTTCTTATTGCTCAATTTGATTTAGATTTGACCCTAATTAACCATGGTTTAGAAAATTAATTTGCCTTGACCTCCATGTTGCTTGTTATGATCCCAATTTTGGATCAGAAACTTTTGGAATAGAAATTAGGCATCATAAAAATTCTTATTCCTCTTTATATCTGCTTAAATGTATTTAAAAACTGATAAACACTATCATATAAGTCATTATGTGCATTTTTTATGTCTGAATTGGGATTTCTTTCCTTCCTCTTTGGACAAGATGTAATATTTATTGAATCTGGTATTTGGGATTTTATTTGAAACCTTTAAAATATCCATAATTATTATAACAGTGTTGTGTCTGTCATTGATTACAGTGTAAATTTTCCTGTACATATGCAGTATAGTGTTTCATTATTAAACCAGTTGTAAAACATAAAAAAACTGGTCATTTTTCAGTGTTTTTCAAATTTTTAATGTATGTAATAAATTATGTTTTGCAACTTCATCCAAATTCTAAATCTTTGCTTGGTTGTTTTAATTTAAATAACGTAAATCTCTCTTTGAAGGTTACTGACCTTACTGCTGAATTTTCCTTGAGATGCAGAAGAAAAACTGTATAATTTAAACGTGCATGTCAGTCCATCCAACACCTACATCCATCACTGTCAGATAACAGTTTATCAATATAGGCCTCAAGGTTTAGTCATATAATACCATACAAAATTTAATATCTTATTCTTACTCTTGTTTCTCAGTACATTTTGGAGAGGGACAAGGAGAGAAATGATTTAAAGGAAAGTGACAAGATAACACTCTGTGCCAAATCTCATCCTGTCACACACACAGCATTTGGAATTGGTGAGGAACTGAGGTAACCTTATTCAACTGCTGTGAACACATCGTCTGTTATGCTGCACATCATAGTAGCGAAGCTGGAAAGCTATTTTTGATGAATGAATATGAAGTTCATTCATGGGACCGCAACAAATTATTATGCATAAATAGATGAGGTTTTAATTTTAAAAACACGCTATTATAATGTCAGTTAGTGTTTCTTTAAAAGTCAATGAATGCATACAATACCAAAGAGCCTTGTTAGAAAGTATGTGCCAATTAAGGCATTTCAGTTATGACAATACTCTGAATGGATTTAACAGCTTTTGTTAATGGAAATAGAACGTAGGTAAGTTTAGTCTTGGTGTATTAGATCGTTTATGGAGCTGCTGGTGCTGAGTAATTACGAGATGCTCGCACATGAAGATAAGAGAATCAGGCTGCTGCTGTGGAAGTCAGAGAGGGAGGAAATCCAAGAAAACAGGAAATCCTCTGTGCTTGAAGGCAGACTTATGTGGTGGAAAATGTACTGAGAGTTACAAAGTGCTGACACTGGAGTCTCCTTCAGTAAATATCAAATACTTTATTTTTACAGAAGTCAAAGCCTCAGCTTTTTAACAAATATACATTTTTGATTGTTGTTAAATATCTGTATATTTTGCATTCAATTTCCACTGATGTGTTAGTCCCTGTGAAGTCACTCTGAACCAAATGTTCACTTAATAACAACATTGTAGACACAATATAAGTGTAAAGAAATCTATTTACAATGCATAAAAAGCTCTGTTCACTCTATGGCTTGGCCGTATTATCTGTACTCAAGCACAATTTATAAACCAAAAATGTGTTATACAGGTATGTCTTGCAGAGCAGCTAGTAAAATTGGCCTGTTTTGCCATCTTATAAACAGATAAACAGAGTTGTTATTTAACTTGATATAGTTATATCTTACAATTATGCTATTCACTATTTAGTAATACTTCTGAAAAGAATTATAAACTATAATTAAGTTTTCTTTCACTGTTTTGGCTGCCTAGCTCTCTCTCTCTCTCTAATGAACTCAGCCCTTGAAGAGACAAAAAGAACATCAAAGCTCTTACCTGGGTTTCATCATTAGGGAGACCCAATTAAAACAAACTGCAGTACTCAATAATAGACCATTTTTAATCTGCCCATTTATTGGTCTTCCAATAAAATAATTAAGCTTCTCTAGAAGTCCTTTAGCTGCTTAGTTTCCACAGAAGGTCACAATCTGGCTAAGACTTTTATTTCAGTTTTTATCTCAATAAATCTACCGTTCAGTTTGAGGAATTTATAACCAAATCTGATATCTAATATAAAATTGGGAATTTTACTTAAAATATAAAACATAAAATGCTAAATATGAACTACTTTAGACTTTTATCCAGATGAAACAATTCTGAAATGAGAGCTGCAATAGATAAAGTTTTTTGGTGTTTCCTCCTGTGTACTCCCCTCTCCTTCCACCTTGAACTTGTTCCTTGGCCCACACGGCATGAGGAAGCAGATTAATGCCAGCTCTTTGAAATCTCAGTCACATAGCCCTGGTATTCCTGCCTTCTTTCAGCCATAAGCATAAATCACATGTTTCCCAACTGTCAGCACTGACTAATGTCTACTGCCAACTATCCACCTAGATCTACTAGCCTAGTCCCAATACATGAGCACGCAAGAGCACTTTTACACGAACAGCTCAGGAAGCAGGTCAAATAACTAACATTAGCAAGAAAATACTAGGGCCAATATGTACAGTATTACCAATGCAACAATCACCTGAAACCTGACTTGGGTAAACAGCATAAATTATTACCAATGTGGGTCTGATTGGTAAAATGAGTACAAATCAGGACCAGGGTAATGGACAAACAGAAATCCATTTAGTCGCCCATTTATTTTTGCCTCATACATAATTTTTCGATCCAATACAAAAGCACATTATTAAAAATGCATGATCATGGCAACTTGATAAAAAAAAATCAATTTTGGAGTGTGCAGATTGTAGAGTCACATTTACCTAAGGGCTAATGTTGTATATATTTAAGAAAAGCAGATGATTCAGTTGACCTATAAAATCCGACTATATAGAAAACATAAAAATACAGCCTTGTTATTTGCTTATTAAAGCTCAAATTAGACATTTGTGAAAGGCTTATTCACTATTCACTAGACATATTCGTCTTTATTAATAACCACCTATGGAGCTACATAATAAAAGACATGTTTTATAAATAACTAATAAAGGATAACCTGTGTATAAATGTTAATGCTCTTTTCTAATATAGAAGTCTATAGAATGTGAATTACAATAACAAGTCATTTTCCAAGTCTGAGTTAAGGCTGATTTTCAAACTTCAAGCATGCCTTTCTCCATCTGGGTCTTTTACAGGCGAAGAAGAAGAAGCCCTGCTGTCAGTGAGTGAGTTATTCTTCCAACAAAGATTTATGTAAGGGTCAAGGAGACAGATTCAGAGGTAAGTGCACCCATCTCTGCAGCTTTAAGTGTCTGTAATGGTTGGGTAGATATAGCAGTGCTGTCTATTCTCATGGACTGTTGGAAGTGTTCAGTCTCTGATGTCATACATTTATTCTGTTTAAGATGCTACTACAATGCTTTGAGTTAGAAACAGATGTTTTATAGTAGGGGTTTTACAGTAAGTCTGGAGTTGACACAGTATTACTGGCTGATCCAGAAAGAAACTAAAATGCCATGGCACTCTGAATATCAAACTACTTACTTTTGCAGTCCATTAAAGACCATACATGCGTATACTTAAAGGCTTGCTGTGCATTCTTTTTTGAAAATTAATTTACATTTAGTCATTTGTGGGACACATTAATGGCAAGTACTTTAAATTTAAATAACTTAAATTGAAAGTGGAGGAGAATATACTTAGCATATAGCTGTTAGGTATGGCTATTAACTACATTATCTTGCATTTCTAACTGTTATGGTTTTGTGAACATGGTGTGTGTGTGTGTGTGTGTGTGTGTGTGTGTGTTTGATTATGGTATTCAGACAAGTATACTCAACACCTTGTGTTC
>JAOTRN010000053.1:9530068-9551612 GCA_028566695.1 Bagroides melapterus
TTAAAACTGGTGTTAAAGACCAACTGGGCCTACCTAGCTCAGATCCCAGCAATAAGATTCATAAGAGTTAGATATAATCATCCGTAATGTCCTTAGTGCACCCAGGACATTCTTACAGATCTTTTACAAATGCACAGCCTGTAATAGAGACTGAAGAAGGAACTGATGCCATCTTGACATGGAGAGGGGTGAACAAAAGGCTAACAGTCTATCTCAGCCAGGTTCACCCTGGGTCATACACACTGCCTCCTTCACAATGCTTGGGTAGAATTAACTGCATTATTTCCCATACAAAACTGAAGCCTATTGCTCTCATACTGGAGATGAGAACCTAGTGCTGGTGTTGTCATTGCTAAGATGTCTTTTCAGAGCTGATTCTGAATTTTATTGAAATGTCCAGCTATATTTGTATGTGCCGATCTTTGGTGTATCATTGGATAATGAAGATTGTAAGCCGTATTCACAGAAAATTACTCAATAAAATCACAGCATGATCTGTGCAATAGACTTTTTTTTAATCCGTTAAGGCATGATCTACATTAAGCCTCTCTTGCCATATTAATAAAAGATACCTATCGTTATAAGAGATCCACTGAAAATAACATGCTGGTAATAGCAGGAACGTCGATTAAATCTTATGAAACCATAACCTTATGAAATCTTATGAAACCATTTTCCTCCTGCAGTAAACCTTTAGTACTTCAACAGCTGTGTCCTTATTATCTCTAAGCTCACAGTGTAGCTAGCTGGCTAGCAGCTTTGAAATAGCAGTGGGAAAATTCATGATCCTGATTGGTTAATCCTGTTTATCCCCATAGCAGCCAGAAGCCGATAAAAATGTAATAAACAAATTAGGGGATGCATTCATTTGTAATTGTTTGCTACCAAACCTGGAATAATCCATAACAGCACTCTTCCACCAGCATGAAATCTGTCTAGCACATCTATGTAAGAAGGCTAACCAAGTAAGTGTCTAATCAGTCTATTTATCTCTCTATATATACACACCCAGGCCCTTCTATTTGTTCCAGTATTAAGGCTAGTCTTCATTCTTGTCGCCATGATGCATTTCTTCTATCTCATTCATTCATTCTTCTTGAGTTCTGCTTTATCCTGGTCATCATGCATCAATAAATAATTCTATATATTCTATATCGTACCTTACATTCCAGCTGTAAACATAACTGAGTTTGACCCCCCTCCTTTATCAGCACAGGTGGTGGAATTCTATTAGCTGTCCAAACAGATTGGTTTCTTGCTGTTCCAAATGCACAACGAAGACCTGTATCTTCAACAAGCAACTTATGGAGCGCTAATGATGCTTAAAAAGTCTGCCTTAGGTTGTTGGCACCTTCAGGATCATGCTGATCTTCATTAGCCACTAACCACAAAAGCACAAAAACACTACTGTAAGTCATAATGTCACATTGCTTACCAGGGTGTGCCAATTAAAGCCTACACCTTTGCATGAAGTTATGTTGATGCCCAAATACAGCGATTAAAAAAAACAAAAAAACAGTTAAAACACCATCACGCTAATGCTTTCTAACAATAAAACCTAGAGGTTTATAGCAATTTTCTAGTTTCTAAGTTTATTTTAATCTCTTGAAGCACTCCAAAAGCAATGCAATGATATAGGATCGACTCTTCCTCTTGGCTAAAGAATACAAAAAATAAATAAATAAAAAAGAGAAAGGTCAGGTCATTAGTCTTTTGTGTTGTTCTAATGGAATGGATGGCTGTCTGCCAGGATTCTTTGTTGCCTTAGGAGCACAGGTTAAGTAATGCTGCAGCTGGGATAATATCTCTCAGCAGTAGGAGAGAGAGAAGAAATAATGGCTCTGGTAAAATAGAGTTAAGGCATTACGGATGTGAAGTGGATTTTAGCTAGACACCCATTTGTGGAGATAAGGCTAATACCAGGTAGTTGATTTATTAGAGACAAACTATAGACAATAAAACATATACAGACGATATTATTCACACCTTACTACATCTCGTTTCAGCAAAAATCTTTTTCTTCTGTGTCAGTAGCAAGAGTGGGACAGTAAGAGTAAATTAAATCTCTGACACACATTATTATCTAAATGAATGCTTTATTAATGGCATGTGCATTTTATCTGTTAAACCTATATATAGTCAGTGCTAATACTCTGTACAGAATAAATATGTGGGTTATTACAATTGTATAATTAGAACAATTAAGATTTTTTTTAATCTAATCGTTTTTTAAAGATTATATTCAGAATTTTCCAATAAAAAATCTTTTTCTAAATGTTTCTAGCTAATTTCTTAAATTTCTTAAACATTTTCAGACCTTTTTCAGAACTACAATAATTTTATTGGTTTTAGAGTGTTTTACTGAGATTTTACTGAGATTAAACAAAAAAATGTTTAATAAACTTTTGACTTTCAGTTTATGTACTGTTTATATGTTTAATATTTTCCAATAGAAAAGTATATTTATTAAATAATAACACATCTTTTTTTTTATCCGGTTACATTTAATGTTATGAATCATCTGCTAAACTGGTTGATTCCTTTTTTTTCCACTTTTTATCACAGCTATAAACATTGTTCTGCACTTGAAGTTGGTAGTTGAAAAATATTTTCCAAGTTACAAGTTAACCACAAAGCCTCTGTCATCAAGACTTTCCCATGTGAGTCAACTTGTCTATACACTCTCATGTTATTAGTGCTTTGACAATTCCTCACTGTCTTTCAGCTGATGATTCCTCACTGCCCTTGGATAATAAACTGTTTCATCATTCTCTCTGCGGACCTGCTTAGATAGGACATTCCCTTTGTGGCAGGTGACTGATAACCTCCGTCACACCAAATGTGACTAATGTGGTTGCAGTCGCTCAAAGCTTGATCCAGTTCTAATGTTCTAATTGGCCAAAGACAAGCTTACACCATTCCACAGCCCCATCTGTCATGTTCTTTCCTAAATCACATGGAAATCAGTGAAGAGTTTGGTTTAATCCAAGGCAAGAGAGCTGGGATGGCCCATGTCACAACAACGCTTGCAAATTTAGATGAAAAATCCTGAACTTTAGAACTTGTACATTTTCTTATGATTTCTTTTATTTAATATTTAGACATTTACATCATTTGGCAGACCTGTTTTATACAACTGAGCAATTGTGGGTTAAGGTGCCAGCAGTGGTGCCTTGGCAGACCTAAAAAAGTTGAACAACTTTCCGATTGGTAGACCAACACCTTAACCACTTGGCCACCACATCCCCCAATTCTCTCTTCCAGATCTCATTGCACCACTAAATCAAAGCTTTTTCGCTTAATATCCTCCACATTCCAACCACATCCCCCTGACGTCTTTAAATTCATATAAATGTAATCTTTATTATCTATATCTGATTCTGCATCACCGTTATCGTTATTTTAGCAGTCATGTACCCCCATTTAAAGTGCAAGAGATCAATCTGAGTAAAAAACATTGTGTCTTTTGGATGTAAACTAAGATTTGAACTTAGTTGATAAGAACTGTGTTGTTTTGCTTGGTTTATATATATCCTAGTTGTAAGCTGATCCTGCTGGTCAACAATCCTTGACTCCACTTGTAACCATCTAATGCTTGATGTTCGAAGAGCACACTGACTACCACTACATTATTAAAGCAGATGCTACAACATTCTCATGGATTGCAGAACTGTAGATAACATATTTAGACATCCAGGAAAACCTTGTAAACACTAAAAATAGCAGTGTATACAGTTCAATGAAATTATTATCATGTTTTAATAGACAGGTATAAGGAAAATATGGCATTAGCTGTTCTACATCTCGTGATCGAATTCTTACATGACAGACATTTATACATTGTGTTGTGTTGTGTACCACTGTGCTATTTAGGCATGGGCTTGCAGGTTTATAGTAGAAGTTATGAGCAGAAGTGTAAGTTTTGTGTTTGTAAGTGTTGGGTTTCACACATTTACAAAGAAACATGAGACACTGCATATGTCACATACATTATTGGTGCAAAACAAAAATACACTTTGGATGAGCAGCTCACACCTAGAGGCTGTTCAGACCTAGAAGCAAGTTTCAAATAGCCCATTCACCTACTGGCATGTCTTTGCGAGTTGGAAGGAAACCAGAGAAAATCCATGTGGACATGGGGAAAACTAGTAAAAAAAAAAAAAAAAGATTTAAGGGCTTTTGCTCAAAGGCTCACCAGTGACAGCGATGGGATTTGAACACTCAAGCTTCTAACCAGTGGACCACCAGCCACTTAACCACTAAGCTACCGCTTTCCCTTGCGATGTCATCCTAAACGGTCACAGGGAAAACAAAAATTTATAGACGTTCAAAGGTTAGGATTGTTGACTGCACACAAAAACGGGGATACATTCATATTACACTCAGTGCCAGGCAATCCAAACTTTTTTGAATATTTTTTGAATATTTTTTTATTTCCCCTTTTATTTCTTCATATCAAACAAGTGGCAGAATAATCAATCATACATCAGCACATATTGGCATTCGTCATTAATATCTAAGAAGTCCATGTGGACAGCTTGACTGCACTGTATACACTGCTGTGGGAGTGATCATTTGTAAACCAAACACGCACACACACACACACTCACACACACACACAGATTAATGATGAATTAGAAATGTTATTTACATGTGCAAACAGAGAAAAAACAGGCAGTGGGTTATGAGTCAATATAATGTTTGCTGTTTTGTCTGCTTAGTGCTGTTGTATTTACTGAATAACATCTAAACTGCCAAGTATCAGATGGTGGAAATTCACTACAGAATGACTGTGTGCACTCACAGATGTGCATGTGTGTACAGTCAATACCCTCCATAAAAAGCACCCCGAGGCACGTAAAACTTCCTACTGTGCTCCAGCTAGATAAATCAAGGGAGGGTTTTATGATAACACATCTATCTCACAAAGAGCTATTGTTCTTGTCATTTTTCATGAATAGACATCTTTTGGACTAAATAATAATGAAATCAAACTCCGAGCACAGAAATGGAGATTTGTGGCCTTGGAATGTACTGGTAGAGAAGCAGACTGTGTTTTATTCTGAAAAGGAGTTCAAAGATGGTCACATCTAAAGTTCCACTCTTGCCCTTATTTCTTGCCTGAAGGGTAAATGAGAGAGAGAGTTTGTATTGGGAATAACAAACGAAGATTTTTTTTCCACTGGTGAAAGAAACTACAGGGAAAAAATAGTTTTTGCAACCCATTTTATTGTGGCAAATATCTCAGACAATAGAAGTGGTTTAATAGCTCCTTTAAACCATTATTTCCCCAAAAGGATTCCTATTCCAAATTTAGCACCATTTACGTGATAAACATAAAATACATATGTATTTAATGTAAATAGATATATGAAGCCAATCAAATGAATGTAGAAGATAAACATGTTTATTTAACAAGAATATGTTGTATTTATCACAATTCAGTTTATGATAGGAAATCTCTAAACAAATCATTTATGCCTAATGGCAAAATAAATAATATTAAGGTTCAGCTAGCCTATGAGCGTACCGATAAAGTCTGTTGTATGTGTTTCAGATGTTATGTAGTACAACAACATTCCCACAACATGCAAAGTTCAGTTCATGGATCACTTATTAATCTTGCCACTTATTAAAGTGTGTTCAATTTCTGTTTCAAGTTGTAACTGGAACTCATTTTTATCATCTTAATTAAGTTACTGCCTCCGAAAAGATCAGAATCCTCAGCCATCAGGAATTTATTGTCTAGATGTAGTTAATTTACCCTGTGGAACTGAGCAAAATCAAATTGCTAATAGTTCATTAGGAACAAAGTAACACATTTTATTTCTGGTCATACACACATACAGAGGGCTGATGTCATATCTACTTCTCCAGGCAATTATATGCTTTCATTCATTGCTGGTTGAAATGGCAAATCATAGAAGGCTAATTTATATTAGTTAATATGTATAGAGCTAACTCACTTCCTACAAATTAAACACAATAAAGGAAACTGACGGCAGTCTAGATAGATATAAGGTTTTAACTCCTAACATTTTGATGCAAATAAGCTGTAAAAATCTGCGATCTGTGTGATAGGTGAGTATTACAAAATGTATACTGTCTTTCCAAAGCTGGAAATGTAGATCAAGGCCAACATTAGTAGACAAAGAATTGAAATAAAAAAAAATAGAACATATTAAATATTTGGTTTTATGGTATGCGAGTTATAAGATATATTTTACACCATAATTAGATATCACAAAGGATCTGAAAAGCTATTAAAGTTGTAAATGTATGAATATTTAAATCTAGGCTTGTGTCTGTATGTAAAGCAGAAAAGTACAATTTATTATGTACATTAAGTTTAAAATGAGAGTAAACATATTTACATTAAATATGTGGCTCTGTGTGTGTGTGTGTGTGTGTTTCCCTGTAAGGGTAAAGCTGACGGAATGAGTATTGTGGAAGGTTGTGCTCATTCTCCAAGGCTGAGCAGTCATATTAAATTTAATGAAATGGAGAGGAAGAACGACCTTAGCAGACAACAAACTTGAGAATAAAAAATACAGAATATATTAGTGGCTTGTTTTTTTATGATATGGTATATAGCATGGTATAAGAAACATCTATATGCTATATATATAGTATATGTAAGCCAGGTGTTGCAACAAAGCATAAGGATAGATTGCTGCTTGTCTCCAGCATAAGAATTTTAATGAAATAAACAAATAACATCTAAGCTTGAACTCTGCGCTTTTCAGGAGTAATCAGAACAGCACTGCCTGATATGGATCGAGAAGCAAGAGAGCATTATACAGTGATCATTCAGGCCAAAGACATGGCAGGACAGGTGGGAGGACTCTCTGGCTCCACAACAGTTAACATCACTCTTACTGACGTCAATGATAACCCTCCCAAATTTCCCCCGGGTGAGTAATACAGTACAGACCATTTTAGTCATGAACACCTCAATGAATAATGCCACTAGCCCTATTTTGTCTTGTTTCTAATAACACTGTTGTTACTTCATTTATATTCTAATGACATTCATTTATATTCTGATAACAGAGAGATTACTGCAGGACAACTTTTATTTGTTTGTAGATCGCCTGGCCTGTGCCTGATTTTTTAATAAAGAAATTCAGCATTCCCATTGACAAGTGTGATGATTGTTTCCTTGATTTTTATATACATTTAAAAAAAATCAATCAACCAATTAATCACAACATTCACAATGACTCAATATTATTTTAGATATTAATGATCTTACTGGTGCCCATTTGTTTATCCAATAACTAATTTTACTTGTTGATAAACAAGTAAAGTTCATAAACCTGCTCTTTCTTCCTTATAGACCAGTTATGCATTTATTCCTGTCTCTTATATGGATCCAATTTTATTACAACATTGCACATTATTTCATTGGCACTCTGAAGTCTCCGCAGCATTCATAAAGCCAAAATAACAGTTATGAGCTATGAATAATGCAATCATTTTATATGAATGAAATAACAGTTCATGTACACTAAACCAGGAGCCCCATCATCCCACTTCTGAAACAACACAATGAATGTGCTTGAAATTCTGAAGCAGACCTCTATTAAAGAATTTTATCCATTATTATGAATTGTTTTCTTGAATATGCTCTTCAGTGTTAACGATATTTAAAAAGGATCACGCTGTAGTATGAGAGCGTATGTATTCATTAGATCTTTTCTTCTCTGTCTGCAGAAAGCTTCCAGGTGTTTGTGTCTGAGTCTGCCCAGGTGGGGAAACCGGTGGGAAAGATCAAAGCAGAAGATGAAGATGTGGGCGTCAACGCTGAAATCAAATACAGTATTATTAACCAGGAAGGAGCCAATGTGTTCTCAATAGCTACAGACAAAGACACAAGGGAGGGTATCATTAGTCTGAAAAAGGTACCTAGCCATAAGATTAGTGTTTTTTTTTGCACGGCTGGATCTTCAACCTTTTTCAGTACGTTATCAGCTTGTTTTATGTAATATCGATAATGTTTGCATAGGAAAGATATTTCTTCTTAGACTCTAGTCATAATGTCCATTGTGTTTGTCTCTTGGGTAAAGCAAGGAATAAAGTCTGATATTCTAGCACCACTGATGTCTCATACAATAGCAAGAATCACCTCAAAGGTCAGGGTTCTTGCCTAAGTGTGGAGAATGTGGAGCTCATCCAAAAAGCAATCTCAGTATCTTGGTCTGATTATACCACCAGTCAAAAGAGGTTAGAAGTCATGTTGACAAGACCTCATTCAAAGGACATGCTGACCTCAAGAAGAGAAAGAATCTCAACACATTTGATCATTTGCAGTAGCTCGGAATTTATGTAGTGTAGCTGACCAGTGGATAAGATCAGGATCTTTATTTAAGAATCATTTATTTGTATAAAAGTCACAGTGGGTGTTCTTTTTTAAACTGAAAATGAACAAAATATCTAATATTTAATATTTAAATATCATATCAGCTATATCCTATGGGAACTCCTGTGTTTGTGTACATTTATTTTTAAGAGCACTATAATGTAGATCATAAAATTAAACACATTTACATACAGACTGTCAAATAATGTCAAGTTTAATTATAAGCAAAAACTTTGAAATTGTGAGATATTTGTGAAACTCAAAACAATACAAATTAACAAACTGAAGAGAAAAGTTTAGTGTCTCTAATACCCTATAAGTGCAGCAATGGCTACGTTTCCTTAAGAAGATTTGAAAGTGCATGTAAATGAGTTGGGAAGATAATCTAGTGGTGATTGACATGTATCAGCATAAGCATTAGCATGAAAATAAATAAATAAATAAAAACTGCCAGGAATTTTTTCCTTCAATCTTCAATCAAGTATTTATGGCACATACCAAATTTATTATGGACTTTTATTAAGTGGCATTTGAAGAGTCTAGTAATAAATGTAAGATAAATGTAATTTATCTGTGATTGACAGTCACTGATGTTTCTGATTAGAAAAACAATGAACCTTCCATTTTTGTCTTTTCAGCCACTTAACTATGAAAAAAAGAGACAGTACACTCTGCATATCGCAGCAGAAAACACACACCTTGACCCTCGCTTCTCCCATCTGGGATCATTTAAGGATAATGCAACTTTCAAGATAACAGTTGGGGATGTGGATGAACCACCTGTTTTTTCAATGGATTACTATATTATGGATGTCTATGAGAATGCAAAAATTGGAACAGAAGTTGGATCAGTTACAGCACAGGATCCAGACAGCAAGAACAGCCCGATCAGGTAAGAAGAAAAAAAATGGTTATATACAGTATGAGCATATGTCCAATTTATTAAAGATGATATTACAAGATTGTGTGTTCATTCTAACCAGTGTAAAGAAAGGATTGTCATGGGCAATATTTAATTAATTCGTGGGAAATATTATCAGAATTCTGGAAAGTAGACTTTGTAATATCTTCTTATGATGAAAACACTATTTTCTAGCAAGGTAAAATATAAAAGATTGGGCAGTTTAGGGACATGAGATTATGAGAATGAATTACAGAACAACTTCACTTTTAATATAGACAAGAATTTATTATACTAGTTTAAACTACCACATAAAAACTAATCTAACACACACAAAGGAAAGACACAGAAGGAATGAGTTTTTCAGAATGATATAATTCTAGATTTTGTAGTAATGAATGGAATTCAATACAATTATTGACCATGACCTGAGCAAATCATCAATACGCTAATTTGGACCTGTGCATTATCTTGAACTGGGTTTTAACCTGTATAAGCTCATACCTTTCACTGCACCTGCTGAAAGAGTGTTAGGAGGTATAGCATACTTGCAATGCTTTAGTTTGATGGAAAGAGATTATTGAGATGTCATCAACAGCCATGAAATCTAAATCTGCACCGGAGATCTGAAGAAGATGATCACAGCTGAAGGCTAGTTTCAAGACCAGTTTAGAACTGAACGAAAAGACTGAAAACAAAAGTTCAGTGGATAAAGAAAGTAAGATATAATAGATATTAAAATTATTATAGACTAAGATAGATTATAGATATGAACCCGATATATTCTATTATGAAGATGTACTTGCCAGGAACAATGGCATGAACATAAGGGGGACCAAATAGCTTGTCCAGAGGGAGTCTGTTGTGGCTCACTGTCATAGCGCTCCATTTGGAATCTCCCCTCTCTGCATTAACTCATCGGGGGTTCATTTTATGGTTATGATGTTCCAATCTTGTGACCAACCAGGTGGTACAGGTGATTTTCCTGAATCAACAAAAGGAGTGGTTAATCTGCTGTATCCTGGAGTGTGTGTATAACAAAGAAACAAGCAACAAAACATGTTCATTGAGCTTATCTCTTTCAGAGGTAAAAGTAAAGGAGATTCTAGGTAGCTCACAGAATGCAATTCAGGATGTTTGCTTGTCTTCCTTGTTTGTGCATCCCAGGGGAGACCTGATACTTCAGGTTGAATTATGAATGTGGTGTTGCTTTCCCAAGCCTAGTTTTCCTGTGGGACAATTGGTTCAATCCACCTCTGCAGATATGCATGCTTAGCTTAAACTTGCTGGTGCCATCTCGACAGGATCTCTGACTTTATGCCCAGGTGGTCTCGGCGTGTGGATTCAGGGCCTGTCATGGAGTTCTGCTTATTGCTCTGTCTCTGCACAGCTTTGATTAAACCATCACTGCCTGGTTTACTCTGAGATCCAACAATATTACATTCCCACCACCTACCCATTCTGACTAATTTTATGTTTCTCACCTTCATCCCATTTTCTGGCTTTTTCCAAACAAATGTAACAAATGTATTTCTTTTGATAATGTCGGTGATAGGGTGGTGATGGAGTGAAGGTTTGGGGAGGGGATGAGGTGCGTGCAGTAAAGTGGCTGGTGTCCAGATTTAGACCATTATCTGTCGACTTCAAATCAAAAATAATGGATGCAACCTCCCACATGCTATGCATAAGTAATCATAATATTATGCAAGCTTTAAAACCATAATATATTCATTGCAATGTGTTTGCATGGAGGCACCACTCTGCTTTTATTTAACCTCTATCACCTCATCCTTCTTATTTTGTCTCTCTTTAATTTGAAAAAGGCTAAATTTAATGAGAAGATAGTGAGTTGCTATGAATGCCTTTACTATGTCCTACTATGACACTACCTTTCTCTGTGTTTCTCTAACGTATAGTATGACGGTAATAAGTGCAGTCAGAGTTCTCAAAGTCAGTGGATAACCAAAGTTAAATGTTATGAAACTTCGTTTTTGCCTTCTTCTTTAAATCCGTAATCAGGATAACATTCCTCTAGCACAGCCGTTCAAAATCACCCATATTTACTTATGGTACATCCCTCCCAGTGTGATGCAAAAATATACTGTGCCCTATTAAAGAATCCAGTCACATATTGTATGTGAGCAAATATGCATGGGCCATTTGGCAAATTGGCTGGCAAATGGCATAGATACATCAGCAGAGCCATTAATGGCTGATCCTAATGAGCTTATATTGCAAGCTATAGCTGTCAGCCTCTGTGGCATAATCCTGGTCCCACTAGTCCGCAAGCTCCTGGTTTTACACACTGTTTTGACTACTGACAGTTACATGCTGATCCCTGCCAAGTAGATTAGATCCTCTGACTGATGGTATGCAGAGTTTGGCACACTCAAACAAGCTGCTGGAAACTATAGCTGTGATATCGCAGACCCCCAGGCAACAGCTGAGCAGTGCCAATAATCACCTTTTGCGTAGTCAATTGCCAACCAGATTTAGGCAAGTGAAAAGCTTCCACCATGTGATGCGCTAACTCGCATGAACACGTATGCATTTTGTACATAGTCCAGCCATAACAGGCTTCTGTTACTCATAAAATGAGCTGAAAATGGCCTCTAAGGGTCGTGTGGCCCAACATGGGACCTGACTGTAATGTTTGTAACTTAACTCTTTCCATTTCAGTAACAGTAGCATGGTATGTGGGTTATAAATGCTATCAAAGATTTTTGCCAGCTTGCACTGTATTTAGTTTTAATGTTTTATTGTGGTCTAGTCCAGCTGTTCAGACTCAAGAATGTAGTCCTAACTGTGTGAATAATCTCATGACTGTTCTTCTAGGACAGCACCTGCCTGGACAAGCACCATGGGGTTACTAAGATGTTATTCTGGGAGCAGATCATCTTAGTACAAAGCAGGCCAGCTCTTTCATTTGATTTTATATGCTAAGGAACACTTCTCTCTAATCATCTTTGGGTGATTGAGGTTATTTAAGGCTACAACCAGTGCATTGTACTGGGAACATCTTTGGCAAACAAAATTTGGCAGCTCATACTCATACTTTTCCATATTCCACCAGTGTGGGAACATTCCTCATTTTTAGATTTATTTTCCTTGTTCCTAAATCCAAAATCTGTTTTGAAATGAAATTATTGTAATACTATACTATACTAATACTTTCCAGTGCTAGCTATGTTCTTGAAAAAAATTGTTAAACAAATGAATGAGAATGTATACATTATGTTATTACTGTTTATTAACTTAATGACAGATAAACTAATAACCTCTCAATTTAGATTCTTAAATTATGAGCACTTCAAAGATAATGATTCTCATCCTTCTCATTCTCATTCTCATCCAGGTCCAGACACCCTGTCTTAACTATTCCTGAAGGTTTAATAAGGACAATGCTGAACAGGATTTAGCTATGCTTTAACGCTATGCTTTATTGGATCAGTTTTACATCTCTGACAGGTTTTATCTGATTTTTTCTGGACAGACACATACTCAGTGCTGATATTGATCCTCCAAAAATGAAATTTATCAAAAAACTATACCGTGGATAAAGTGTACTTCGCTGACTAAATCCTCCAGAGTCCATGGTCTCTTGCAATGTAAAAAAAAAATACTGAAAGACATGATAGATATGGTCATTGGTTTATAAACTGTATTGTAATACACATTCCATGTGACACATGTACAAATCTATGTGTATCAGTTCTATGCTTATAAAATGCTGTAACAGGTATTTTTTTTTAAGTATAATGGCTACTAATATTGTAGTTATACTAAATCTCTCTCTCTCTCTCTCTCTCTCTCTCTCTCAATCTTTCTCAAACAAATATCAGGATTTACAAATTGGCCATATGTTTTATGGTCACTTTTATTTGCATATGTACTTTGGGGAAAAGTGCCAAACACAAAATGTTGCAAAATTGGAAGAAGGTAAAATGCAGATCAGAGATAATGAAAAATGATAATGATATTTAACCTCTGTTCATGTTACTAAACAATAATGCCAGCTTTGCTAACTGCTTCACGAAACCACTAACATGTAGTATTATGTTTTACAGTCTCCTGTATCCCTTTGAATTATCAGTTATAGTGTTTGTAATTCAACAGAAATAAAAGTTCAGTGAAGGATATTCAATTTTGCCTCGAATAATCACATATCCTGAGAGCTGAAAGCCAGCAATTGGTCAGACATTCAATCATTAAGCCGGTAAACATGTCTGTGTACTACTTATATTCAAGGATTACAACAAAACTCTCTGCTTTACAGATGATGGTGTGGACTACAATAGCGACACTCGTGCAATGTTAATTTTCTTCCGCTCTTTAATCTCTTTCTCTCTTGACTCCATATATAGGTATTCCATAGAGCAAAGAGAAGGGAGTAACGGATATTTTGATATTGAACCGATCAGTGGAATCATTAGAACCACTCACCTCCTGGACAGAGAGGATGTAGCCTGGCACAACATCACTGTCATGGCAAAAGAGGATGGTGGGTAGCACTTTTGATTCTGATTGGACAGTTTGCTTACAGGAAGGAATATTAGCTACAAAAAAGGAAAATACACTTTTTATTGCATTCTCTCTATGTGTGCTCTAACTACCTGAAGTGCCCCATTCTGTTGCTGCATTTGATTAAAGTTTACAACCTGCCATGACCACCAACTAGGAAAAAAAAAGAAAATTCAGACAAGGTCTTCTCAAGCATATCACAATATGGCCATCCTCAGTAAAAAAAAAAAAAAACAAATTTCACTACTTTCAATAAGTTGCAGTAGTATTTTTGTTAAAACTAGTGTATAACCATAGAGTTACCTGAAAAAATAAATACTTCATGACCTCTTGATCAATAATATTAAATGTCTAGCACATTCTCAACAACATGGTTTCATTGAGGCATCCATGCTATGTTTTTTACCATGAACACGCACATCAAGAATTTAGACTTCCCAGCTGAATGCAGACGAATGCAACATGTTTCACTCTCCCAGTGGGCTACTTCTAGGAATTGGTAGTTAATGTACATTTTTTGATGGTTTTATTATGACATGTAGAAATGGGATTTCACTGAAAGCCACACAGGCTTTTATAATAAATGTTTGTGAAAACTCAGGCTTAATAGAACTTACACTGAATATAAAACTCTGATCTTAATCTAGTTTTAAAATGTCAAGTGTAAGACTAGAGAATTGCATGAAAGCTTGGATATCTTCGACGTGGCCCTATATGTGTGTGTGTGTGTGTGTGTGTGTGCAGACATATCTGTATTTGCATTACACAAGGTACCGACATAAAATCAACATCATTCTCAGGTCAATTCCCAAACAGACGATACAAATCACTGGCTGCTCTCACGGCTAATATGAGTCGATCTACGCCGCTCTTTGGCTGTAGATCTAATCTAAGCAATTACCTTTTCCCCCAGCCTTCACCCAGTATTAATGATTCACTAATAGCAAAGTGTAATCGCTGGTAATGATATTCTGGTGCTGTCAGGCATTGAAAAAGCACTAGTACAAAATTGCTGTGGCTAGAATGGGAAATTTGAGGTGAACATGTTCATTATGTCTGCAGGCAGACGCGGTCCACACTGGGTGGGTGATAAAGTGACCAAGCAAAACCATGCTTGTGTCTTCAATTGGCACAGTGTCATTAGTTGCTATGGGAATTGTCCAGCTCTCACAACATGCATGTAAATTTCATTTGAAACTGTTTATGGCCTTGGGCTAGACTGTTCTCTACATCTACTGATTTGAATTCTAATTAGACTTAAATTATTATACATTTTATTAGAATTAATTATAATTAGAATCTCTGCCATCAAAAAAAAAAACATATTATAGATAATCAAATAAAAATTGTCTGTTTGGCCTTCACTAAATCTGCACATTTTCATGGACTACGTATCTTTTATCATTAAAGTTATTAGCATTTAGTCTCTCGTATTTTTTGTAGTATACTGAAGCTCTTTTTTATTTTTTGCAATGAAATATGTGAAGTAATAGAGAATTATATTTATAATATGATACATTTATAGAGAGGAACTGTTTATACCACTTATTAATGGCAGTTGATCAGGCATCGTTTGACTGACTAGTTTACATGGCAACCACTTTTTTTAAACATGCATCGTATGAATGTCAAGGATGCTCAGCAACAAAGTGCAGACTTTTTTATGTTCAAGGTGTAAAAATAGCAACAAACGTTGGGTAAAAGACAAAATAGCGAAACATAAAATGAGCAGTACTAAGGAAGGCAAAGCGACAGACATCTTCACATCAAAAGTAGCTTGAAAAACATACACAGAATCTTGAACTGTGTTACAGGATTGCGGGGTTATTTAGACAAATGACAAAGAAATGTGGAAGGGCTGATGGGTAATGTAGTTCAAGTACCGATTCGGCGTAACCACATGCATGAAAATATTGAGTGTCAGTTTTGATTTCTTTAAATTGTTGAATGACATCAGACTTATCGCTCAACTAAAAGGGGAGAGGTTCATAAAAATATGAAATAGGCTAGGTGAGATTGAAGCAAAGGGGGGAAGCCCAGCAAGATCTTCCATAGATTTATGTATTACCACAGGGCACTCTTTTATCAAATATTTCATGTGCCCTCCTTCATGACTTCTCTGAAAATGTATCAATCTCACCTTTAAATAAAGCAAGTGTATTGCTTTCCAGGTTTGGAAGAGCACATTACAGTAGGGAGCTGCTGTATGATCCCAAATGAATAATTCACCTCATCCAATAACACCCCACTTATCAGTGAGGTTCCAGACTGCCTGCTACTTCACAGTTTCTTAGATAGTGTACTCTAGAAAGTATGTTTAAAGTAAAAGGCACTTTGAAACTCTTTACTAAATAGTATGTACACATGAACTGGTATTTTTGTCCAGTATTTGGCCTGGGAGATTGGAAAAGTCATTTTCAGCACCAAGATCACTAACAATGCCATTAAGCACGTAATATTTAACACTTTTTTTACTAAGCAGATAAGCATTTCAACATACATGTTCATTCCTTTACTTTTAGTAACCACTTATGATTTAGGGATTTCACAGATTCATAGTCTATCCCAGGAACACTGAGTGTTAGGAGGGAATACACTCTTGATGAGACACCAGTCTATCGCAAGGTGCACACACACACACACACACACACACACACACACACACACACACACTTATTTACACCTAGAAGCAATTTCAGCATAGCCAATTCATCTACCAACATGCGATTGGGAGGTCAGAGGAAGATGGAGGATCAGTCGCAGGCAGAGTAGCAGGGTAGCAGAGAGATATGAGGTGGCAATGCTTCCCACCGAGCCACTGTTTCACCCACATTTAATTACCACTGGTGCAAAATACAGGATTTAAATTCAATCTTTCTTTTCATCATGATCCCATGAACTTTCGTAGCTGCTACATCTAACATACTGTACAAGTGGCTGTGTTCAGACATGGATTGGTACTGATATGTACTTCAGTAGCTTCAGTCACGGTTTGTGTGTGTGTGTGTGTGTGTATGTGTGTGTGAGAGAGAGAGAGAGAGAGAGAGAGTGTGTATGTTTTAAACTTTATTCCAGTAAAGCAGATTTGCATAATACCTTGCCGAATATTTTAACAAGCTAACATATTATTCATTCCTTGCTTTTCCTTGTCACTGATTGAACTTTTGAGCCTGAAAAATAACAAGGCTTGATGTTATTGCAGACTTTTTTCCACAGTCATACATTTACCATTCTGAAACAGCTCAACATGCACAGCTTGTATACATAGTCTTTGACAAATGTAGCTTGTGTTACCATGTTTATTTAATTTATCTGTTTTTTAATTAATTTATTCATCCATTTGCAGATAACCCAAGTCTTTTGAGTCATGTCCCCGTCACAATTCAGGTACTGGATGTAAACGACAACCCGCCAGAAATCAACACAGACGATGAAATCCTCATTTGTGAAAGCATAAGAGCCGGACAGGTAAGTCTCTCGAAGGCTTTCTCTATATTCCTTGTACGCCCCATGAAAGGTTTGATACAGCGTTTATATGCTAACAAAAAAGCACAGAGAAAAAGAGAAGGAAAGAGGCAGAGAAAGATTGAAGCCACACTAATCGTCATTCATTCAGAGCGAGGATCTGTGCGGTCAAGCATGACTGCTTCAGCTCCATGCACGTTGCAGGTTTTTTTTTTTTTTGTCTTTAAGAGCACTGCAAATATACAAGAACAGCTGATAGTGCAAAGACTGAAAGCATGAACAAATTGAAGGAGTAAAGGAGAGTGATTTAATGAGATACACAAGCTTGGGAAAGGAAAAAGATTAATGAAAAGGAGAAAATGAAAGAATCAGGCAGGGAGAGATGGAGGTAGAGTATAAGGGATGAAGAAGGAATGATAAAAGGAATGGATAGGAAAAAAATGGATGGTGTGAAATGGATTTTTAATATTCATAATTGCAACACTATCTGGTATATAATGCCACCAGTGTCTGCTGTACGCATACAGTAATAGATTAACCAGGACCTCATCCATGGGTGTCATGTTCAAATGTTTCTGTCTGTTATACAAATGAAGCTTAAATAAGAAATTAATTCCTGGTACATGTACAATGCTCAACATAAATCACTTACCAGCAGCACAAGATATAATGTAGTACAGGCTAGATAAGGTTGTCTAGTCTTAGACAAAAACGCCAAGTGTGGGTGCAGGTTTTCATTCCTATCAAGCAGAAGCCAAACTTGATTCCACCTGTTTATTCAGTTGCTCTTGGCTTTCAGTAGACACAGATGTGCCTTCTGCGTGGTTGGAATGAAAACCTGCGCCCACAACACGGCCCTTTCCGGACACCCCTGGGGAGGATGAAGAAAGTATTAAGAATATGAAGAAAATATTACAAGCTACCTCTCAAAAGAAGCAGAGCAGGGGTATTGTGATTTAAAAGCTTCTATTAGAGCTAGTGGAATGAACTTTATTTGCATGTGGACATGTCAGTGACCTCTAAAACTCTTGTGGAAAAAAGATCATGAAGGCAGATAAACATGAAAAGATGTTAAAACAGTAACCATAATCACAGATCGGTGGTGCAGTGGGTAGCATTGCTGTTTGATCCTGATCTTGATGTCAAGTTTCACATGTTCCTCCATGTTTGTATGGATTTCCTCCAGGTTCTCTGGTTAACTCCTCCTGTTCAAAACTACAGTATGTATGTAGGCAGTTTAGCAACACAAATTATAAATGTGTTGGATTGACATCCCAGCCAGCTGAAATCTCCGTCATACCGAAGTCTCCAGATTAACTGTGACCCTGGATAAAGGTGTTGCTGAAGATGAATGAATTATATAATAAAATAATTATAAATTGTAGTATTCTAGAATTTTCTTCACCAAGGCTTTTATGGAAACCCTTACTGTAAGTAGTACATTTAAACCACTTTTAATATTCGTATGAATACCCATGACGTGTCATAACACCTGAATGACATAAAACGAATAGTAGTTCTGTAAACATCCTATAAAATCATTTATTTTCCTTCTATACCTGTAGATTCTTTTATGTGAACGTTTTTTTTTTTTTTGCATATAGTCAACTGTCACTAGTCACTAGAGTAACACTAGTATATGGATCTGGATCGGTGCCAGCGCAACACAGTGCTCAATTGCACACGCACTCGCACACCTATTTACGCAATACAGCCAATTAGATATGATAATCAGCATCAGCAAAGACAGCTTTTGGAAAGGAAGCCAGAAAATCCCCGATGCACAGGGGAGCACATGCAAACTCCATGCACACATTGTGGAGATGGGAATCAAACCCCTGGTACTGGAACTTTTACAATTATCTCTGCTAACAAAAACAGAACTGCCAATTAAACTACACAACAGTGAAACAGCCGAAGCTGATCGTTTCTGATGTCCTTCAGCATTTCTTGTTCATTTTTATTGAAAACGCTGCTCTTATTCAGGGCCATGAAGGCTAAAATTATTGTTAATATCTCTGTAGAATCTCTATAATTTCAGTCTGATGAAAACAAGAAATGAAGCAGAGGAAGGATGTTCCCTCATGAGCCAGATGTCCTGAAACAACTGTTGGGACTGATAAGCATGGCCTAATTAGCATTTTCTAGTTAAAGAGACTTTTTAACACTAGAATTATTTAGGCCAAATGTGAACTGAATTCATTGTGTGATAGATTTCAGGGTGACTTTTAGTGAATGAGACTAATTGACATCATTTTTTTTCCCCTTTAGAGCTAGCAAGTGTCTGATTATCAGATTGAGATATGTGTTTAATAATGGAGACTCAACAGGATATTTTTTTTTACCTTTCTGTTAATGACAGATCATCCAGACGATCAGTGCTGTGGATAAGGATGACTTTGCAAATGGACCGAGATTTTATTTTTCTTTCCCAGGAGGAATTCCAGCTAATCCCAACTTTACCTTAAAAGACAATGAAGGTATGCAATTTAATATATTTACATGTGTGTGTGTGAGAGACAGATTGTTTTCAAATAAAGAAAATGCTATGCATTTGTGAATGAAGTGGAATATTCTTTTAAAAGTCAATAAAATATTGGCTTATGCTGGTCGTTATAAATATGTTATTAAATTAATGTCCATTTTATCAGTCTAAACAGAATACTGAGCCATTAGTAGTAATTATATCTAGAGAGCAAACATTTAAGTTCTACTTACTCTGGCTTATGGACAATCAAGATATTGATGAAAAAGTCTAGACTTTTTTTATAGGATTAATAGGCTGACACTTAAGCATTACTACGTGAGCTAGACTGAATATCACCATGCTGGGATTTGAATATAGGCACAAGCCCACAGGGCAATTGCCATAGATAATTAGAATTAAGTCAAGGAAGTGACATTTTGGACACAATATGGCCAAATGTTCTGTTTATTTTTGGTCTGCAAGTGGAAATGGGTTTTGAATCTGTTGACTAAATAGATAGCTCAGATTGGTTTGTATTTTCCAATTAATTCCCATTAATGGTGCTGCTGGTAAAAATTTGTATAATTTGACTGGCATTCACATTTTAAATCAAAAGTTATTTTCCCCAAAAAGAACTCTTTGTAAAGTGCTCGCAGTGTAGATAGGAAATATACTGATGATGTCGCAGTGTAGATAGGAAATATAAATACTCTTGAAATGCTGCAAATTAGTGTATTGGATCTAACTGTTGCATCATTATTTATTAAAGAATTTGAGCTGAAAACAAATGTAACCTCCATCTGAAGGAGTGTTGGAACAATCTTGGCAATATGTTTCTCAGAGAACACAGCATGCGCAGGGTAAGAGCATGCATGAACTTTTTTTATTTGTACTCCTGCCGTTGGCATGGTAGTCAGACAGCAATTTGAAATGTTTTGCAAAACTAATAATGTGGCAGCTTTCCAGCTTACTTGTTCCTTTCTGCTCAGCTTTAGTTCTGCCCTGCTCATGTGCATACACAAATGTGCTCAGGTTGAGAATGAAAGACAGGGATCGCAAAAATATACATGGGGCCATTTTAGTCATTATACCTCTAAGCTCATCTTCAAACAACTCCCTTACAGTAGACCTATGTTAAATTATACCTCCACCTACTAAAATCTATTTCATTTTTATTTATCACGATTGCATGACAGTGCCACAGACTTTAATCTTAATAACAGTTTATTAATGTCAACTTACTTTTCAGTTGTTTCTAATTAAGAGAATACACATATCTCTGTTGTTCTCTTTATATTGGATGAATGAGCTGGGTGGCTGATATAACCTTATATATAGTCCTGTTGAAGGAAACTAAAGAGAATACTAGGCCTAGGTGTAATATGCTGGGCTCGAGCTCTTTACTCAAGTTTTAGCAATGTACTTGTACTGAGGTGGAGGGATGGAGAGCAATACAAGGCATATGGATACCCATGGGGGAGGTTCTAGCCAAGTGGTCTACTGTTTGGATGGTTTAGAGTTCGACTCCTACAGTAAGCCCACCAAGATGCCATGGCTGTGATGTATAGAAAATTAGATCAAATGTAAGTTGCTCTAGAAAAGAATGTCAGTGCTAAAATGTAAATGTAAGTATCACAGGTAAGGAAGTAAGAACAGAACTTTTGCGATAAATGAGGAGTGTATGAAAGGATGACACACAGACTCGTATGCAGAATCAATTTAATAATGGAAGTGGATATAGTGGGAGTGCTGAGAGTATTATAAGTTGGGCTTTTATTCCTACTGAGCTCTCTCTCACCTCCTTTGGGATGTTGGGTGTTTACCAGTC
>JAOTRN010000053.1:9558874-9577912 GCA_028566695.1 Bagroides melapterus
GCAGACATAAAACAACCAGACAGTGCAGACAGACAATACAAAAACACAAGACATGACACAGTAGACAAGAAACACAATAGTTCACAGATGTATACTTTGCAAAACTGTTTGTTCCAATTGCAGTCATAAAGCTATAATATCAATTGTAGTGCTAAGATATTGTAATAAATTTGTTCATAATAGTTGTACTCCAATGCCATCTTCATACTTTCTAAAGTCTGTAATTTTAAAGACTGTATTTGAGTTTGGTCATGAAAACCAGCATGGTGCACTGTATATTACTTTTTTAAATGAAGTACTGTACATTGATATTTTCCAAAAGCTCACCATATAGTCTTCTTCTTCAACCTTCAGCTATTCCTGTTAGGGGTCACCACAGAGAATCGTCAGTTTCAGCCTAACTCTATCCTCGGCATCCTCTACTCTCACACCACTGAACTTTATGTCCTCTTTTACATCCATGTATCTCCTCTGTGGTCTTCCTCTCAACCTCTTACCTGGCAGCTCCATCTCCAACATCCTTCTACAATATAACTACTCTCTCTCTTATGTACATGTCCAAACCATCTCAATCTAGTCTCTCTGACCTTGTCCAAAAAAACAGCCAACCTGAGCTGTCCCTCTGATGTGATCCTGTCCATCCTCGTCACTCCTAAAGAGAACCTCAACATCCTCATCTCTGCTACCTCCATCTCTGCCCCATGTCTCTTCCTCACTGCTACAGTCTCTAACCCATACATCATCGCTGGTCTAACTACTGTCTTGTACACCTTTCAAAAGTTCTCCATATAGTAATTTATCATAACTATCACTTGCACTCACTGATTTAATTTTTAAACATATTTCCCTCTCCTAATAATTTATTGTTTCTCATTGCCAACATTTTTTTTTTCGTGCTATTGCATTATTTTTGTAACAATATCTACACTCCTGCAGTATGTATACAAAAAAAGGATAGTAGACATTGTGGTTAAAGAGAGAATGGCAGTGGGAGAGATATGGAAACTCATTAAGTTGATGTTCTGTTCAAGTGGTTTGCTCTCAGTGCTCCAGATTGCAGTTACTAGATAGGACTCATCTACTCTGTGCTCTAAGTGCCAGAACCTCACCTTAATTCCCCCATTAAAAGCCCATCTGTGGGAATGGGCTCCTAAGCACTCTGAGAGTCTACAGTGCAACCAGACAGCCTGAATGGCCTGCGTTCAAAACACACTAATTTAATCTAATCTCTTTCTTCTCTTCTTTTCCCCATTCTCTATCATCCTCTCTTTTTTCCACATCTTGTATTCCTTTCTTTCTGTTCCGCAACCTCTCTGCATAACAAACATAAATCTGTTAATAATTAATAATATTTTCTTCATTTTTTTTCTTTATTTTTCTGTTCATATGTTATTGTTTTTTGGGTTTTTTTTTCTGTTTCTGTCATACTTTTATTTTCTCTCTCTCTCTCTCTCTCTCTCTCTCTTTCTCAGACAGCACGGCTAGCATTGTAGCGAGGCGGCGCCGTTTCCACAGGTTGACTCAGGAGATATATGAGCTGCCCGTGGTGGTGTGGGATGGAGGTGAGCCCCTACTGAGCAGCACCAGCACACTGACCCTGCGTGTGTGCCAGTGTCAGCGTGGTACCCGGCACAAAATCTGTCAGGGCAAGGCTTTCCTTTCTTCTGCAGGCCTCAGCACCGGAGCGCTTATCGCCATCCTGCTGTGTGTGCTAATACTGTTGGGTAAGTCCACATGTACACCCTGCAATTCCACAGTTAAACTATAGACATAGATAACACTACCTGTTATTAGCTTGGAGTGGGTTTGAATTCTACAATCCATGGCAAAAATGATGAAATCACCACAATTCAAAGTAAAAACCTGGGTGAACATCCTTTAAGTGTGGCGACTCCTTCACTTTTGCCAGGGTTTGGATTATTAAATGTTTAATGTGAACACTGAATTACCTCACTGTGAAACACTTATTGCCTCACTTATACTCTTATAAACACAGAGGGTCAAGCACAATGTGAATAAATTAATTGTCTAGCACCTGTTATCCACTGATTTGGGTCATACATAGACCCTTCATGGCCATTCAGTTGAGTTTTTGGCATAGTTACTTATATTAAACTGAGGTCTTCAAACTGGTACTAAGAAATAGCAGTGAGATAAAAGGCTCATAATAATACTGCCAAAGAGAAACAGAATATTAAAAGGGATTTTGTCTTTTTGTTTGTTTGTTTGTTAGTTTTTACATGTGAAATGCACAGAATGTTTCTGCTTTTGCAAAGCGTCTGCAGTGTTATACACTGCAAGCAAAACTTTTTTTTATGAACTATAACACTGATGTTAATGCTAGTGTCGATGGAAGCGTTCACTTTATTTTACTTTATGTACTTTATATTTAATTTGTAAGAATGAGAGAATTCCTGACTAGGCATGACATAACATTTTGATTTTTTTTCACATTTTGACTAAATTTGACATGACATTCAGAAAGATACATACTTTACTCATCCACATTCCATCCCATTCACTGCTCATTGTAAAAATATATATATATTTTTTTAGTATTTTATTTATTCTTACTTTATCTCACTTACTATTTCTACTATTATTACTATTTTTACTTCTTTTACTATTTCACCTATATTATATATACTTATATTTTTATATTCTTATATTATTTATTTCACAATGTCATACTATGTGTGTTTATGTATATGTTTTTTTATGTGTAAAACTTGAATTTGTTAAGCAGTGATAATTGTTCACAATTGTCTATTGCTACCATGAGCATCAGGATTTTAAAACCTATGATATTTATTCATTTATGTAGGCTAGACCACCCTTTTATGTGATCTATTTATTAAACTATACCAACCATGTCAAACACAGTTCTTCATATAAGCTGTACTTCAAATGCCCTTCCTCTATTTCCAGCCTAAACTGATCAATACCCAATATGGTCAATGGTTCCAGAGGTTTTGACCTGGGTATTTACCTCTGGACATTTGTCTTACAAGTAGATAATGTTCAGTGGGGAGTTTTCAGTCTTGATTTCAATACTGTTAAGACAGCAGTTCTAGGGTTCTAACCTTATTAAAGGTCACCTGTGCACATCAGCATAATAGTGTTACTTTTATTTAATGCTGTTTTTCTTCAGTGCTGGCACAAACCTCAAGGCATGTTGATAAATTCCATTATAAGCACAACAGGTGCAATTAGAGCACTTTCAGAAAACAACGGTGTACGAACAAAAAGAGGGCAGATTTTGACATGAGAGGCCAATGTCCAACATAAATAAACCCGTAGAGTGCTGGGACTGCAGGAAGGTGGGGGGGCATGTTTAGAAGATCAGCTCTATTATTGTCTATGAACAGTGAGGCATGAAGGTTACACATTTTCCTAGCGTTTAGACTGGGGCGTACACTCACAGTGGGTCAGATGAGCAGCAGTCGACCAGAACCAGGACAGCATCTGCATTTTTAATAGCAAGGTGAAACAGCAAACCTACGAACACCAACAAAATAGTGCATGTGAATGGAAATGGTCTTTGAACAACGTTTTATCCTTTTCATATGTTGAACTTTGCAGTGATTGTTAATGTGTCCAAGATTAGAATTTACTCTAAATATATTATATTGCAAAGTATCTGTCACGGATTAGGTAAAATCACAAGTGAAGGTGATCAGTGTTTTAATTAAGCATGGCAAATAAACAAAGACCTAATCCAGAGGCAAAGTCAAGATTCAGGGTCAGGCGATGAACAAACAACATTAACTCTTCTTATCTGAGGTAAAAAGAAAAAAAAAATGAATTTCTGCCTGTTTTGGGAGTGCTTATATTCAGCATTGACTTTCTCCATGTCAAACACCACAGTGGTGAATAATGTCTCATATGGAAGTAGACGCTGAATTTTTTTAAGTATACTTTTTTTCTCTAGTCTACTAGGGGCAATAAATTCATGGAAATGAATAAATCCACAAAATCATCAAACTGGTTAGATTTCTTTTCATGGAAATGTTTATATCTTTAAAGTAAATGATGATATCAAACCATTTTCACTCTCTGAGATGCCCCTTGTTCTTGTTCATAATAACCTAGAATTTGAACGTGCTATCTTCAACCAGTAAACCTGTGTGTAGGGTTAACTTAACAGAGGTAAAAATACTGATTAAGAATGTCTGATATGTCTATTTCGATTCATCTGTCAGAATGGAGAACCAGTGTCCTTGGAAAAACTGGTTAACTGGAGCAGGAAAGAGGAAAATTAATAAAACTATATCAAAATGTCAGCTTGGTGTGGACTGACACAAAAGACACAGTATGCTTCACAATGAGCGAGTGAAATGTTAGTTCTTACATACTGTGTGTGTGATTGTGTCATGGTGTAGGTGATCATCAATCAGAGGAATGTGTAGATAAGAAGGTCTGAGGTGACTGTGGAGACTTAGGCTGTATTGTGGTCTAGGAATTGTAGATGGATGCCGATTCTGGCGTAGACATGACAGCAGCAAATATTTGACTCAATTAATAGCGAGAGATAAAGCTGGAGATGCATAGTTGAAGAGAAGGGCAGCAATAAGATGGAGGAGATAAAGGCAGAAGCACACGGTCACGGAAGGAGACAGAGAGAGCAAGGATTTTCACACTGAAACACTGCCACAAAAATATTTCTATTCAAAGTAGTCAAAGTCAGAAAGCTAAGTGGGAGAAGTGAATAAAGCATGGGTAGAGTCTGAGAGAACAGGTGGGAGGCTAGAAATGTGAGAAGAACTAAAGGGGGGGGGGAAAGGTGCAGAGTCTGTGGGCAGAAACAGAGTTGGAGAACAAGCCTGGCTTGTCACAGGCCTCTGATCGCTATTAGAATGTACAAGACCTGAAAACAGAGGCACAGATTGATTATCCTCCCTATTCCCTTCCTCTTTCCATCACTTGTCTATTCCCTATGTGGCTCTGCAATGGATGGATGAGTCATCTTTTCAAGGACGTTTGAGCATTCACCTAGGCAGCCCCTTTAGGATAAATATATACCAAAGCCTGGTATTCAAAACAGTTAGCTTCTCCATAAAAAATAGATCATATTTATGTCTAACACAGTTAGCAAAATCCGCCTGAAAATAAAGAAGTGACATGAAATATGCCACAAAATGCATTTTCCTTTTTTTCAAGTAGCACTCCAGTTTAACTTCATTAAGGAAAATGAAATCTTTTCAAGCAATCACAATGCAAAGAACAAACCGCCAGCTTTATATTGAGTATAATGAGTATAGGGACTCAATGATGCTTGATTTTCTAATTCAGTGTAGAAAATAAAAGAATGCAAAGTGTTTCTATGCTAATGGTTTGAGTATTTAAATCAGGGTAGTGATTTTCTAATAGTCAGAACCAGTTATTAAAGGAAGGTATATAAATATAACCAGTGGTACCTCTTTCCCCCTGTTAATTCTCTGACATTTATCCAAAATGTACAGTCCTTAGGCTAAATATTTTATATGTGGAACAAGTAATAATATGCCTCTTCTACCAAAAAAGTTTCAGTTAGGGAATGATTTGCATCCACACAGCTAAACACAGCTAATGTGTTTTATAGACTTACTAGTCCCAGATGTGCATTGTTCTACTGGAGCCCTGAATCCTATATCAAAGAACTATTATTCACTTCCATTGATTTTTGCTCCATAATTTGCTGAACAGTGCACATGCTTTGTTAAGGCGATGTTCGCGTGCTAATATAATATGCAACGGCTTTCCAATTCGGCAAATCGTTTACTTCTTGTAATGTAAATTTGGTTTACGAAATGAAAATAGCATTTAAATCTATTGCAATGTAATTTTCTAGTGAATTGTAATGCATTCTTTATTTTGAGACTTGTGATTAGGATTTGTAAATAAAATCGGTCAGTGGATCCTATTCTCTTCTTTTTCATTGATGTTCTTTGCAAAGACTATTACAAGTTAACAAGTTTCTTTTTTTTTAAATAAAGATAAAAAAAGTTTTTTTTTATCATATGCTTCTCTTATATTCTATATTGTTGATACATCTCCAGTAAAACTTTATCACGGTCAGGGTTTCTTTCAGTCTGGAGTCTAGCCCAGGAACACGGAGTGGGAGATGGGAAAACACTGTGGATGGGATGTCCATCATAGATCTCTTATTAAATATCATCTATCATATCTTACACTTTTCACACTTTTACTTTCCATTTTTAAGCCTTTCCTGTTTTATTTAGGACATATTACATGACATGTCATTAAATTACAATATTCTAATGAAATATTATTAGCTTTTGCTGAACTGTAGCTCGACCCAAAATGTGTTCTCATTGTTTGAAATTAAATAAAAGTTCTTATTGATTACAAGTGCAAACATTTTAAATCTTACATCAATGCAAGGTGATTACTAAGGTTTCTGTTTGTCCATACAGCAATCGTGATCCTTTTCATCACTTTGCGGCGAAGCAAGAAAGAGCCGCTGATCATCTCAGAGGAAGATGTTCGGGAAAACGTGGTCACGTACGATGATGAAGGCGGAGGTGAGGAGGACACCGAGGCTTTTGACATCATTGCTTTGCGCAATCCTGAAGCTGCTGAAGAACTCAAGTTCCGGCGAGATGTTCGGCCTGAAGGAGCTTATTCCAGGTCAACCAGGAGACCCTGTCAGTATATCTGTAACCGTCATAGTCCAACCTCACAGGAGACAGATGAGGATACAGATGTCCATGACTTCATCAAACAGAGACTAGCAGAGGCAGACCAAGATACTTTTGTACCTCCTTATGATTCGCTACAGACTTACGCTTATGAAGGTCAAGGGTCACCAGCAGGTTCCATCAGTTCTTTAGGCTCAGCTGGAATCCATTCTGAACAGGATTACAACACCTTGGACGAGTGGGGTCCAGAATTTAAAAAACTAGCTGAACTTTCCACGGAGGAGGCTGGTATGGAACATGAACCAGATGCAAATGAGCCTGACAAACACACTTAATTTTTTTAACTGTTTAAAAAAAAAAACTTTGAAAACACACATAGACATTCAGACACACACAAGCACATACAAATAACAGACATAAACTGCTCTTTTGCTACCATGGATGTCATTGTTTTATCACTAAGGTCAACCATTTTCAGATTTGTTATCCTACTGAAAAGACTGACTGACCTGCATTTTTCTTCTCATGATGTTGGAGATCAGTTTGAGGAGGAAAACCGAAAAAGAAAAACAGAAAAACAATAATGGAAAAAGTTAAATATTTTCCCTGGTGTATATTTTTTATTGCTCAATAAAGTCCTAAAATGTGGACACATGGAGACATGTGATGTTCAGTATAACTAATCATTTTCTTTCTAAAACACACTACCAGTCTTGTGTACTATGAGCTATTTTCAGAGTTATTGCTGATATAAAATATGTATTTTTTCAATATTTTAGCACTTGAACATTCTAAAACCATACACATTATAAATTGCATAAATGCAGGCTAGGCTGTTAATCTTTTTTTTTTTTTTTGAGTTATATAATATGATGTGCATAATTCACACAGCAAAGTCTGTTATTAGCCAAATATATATAGTGCAGAGAAAGCTAAACGTTAATGCGTGAGAGCAACAGACACTGTTCAAATATCACTTCAGAGACTATAATAACAATCTTTATTGATGAACCGCTCAGACATATTATAATAACCCATAGCTCCATTAGCACTTTTGCATCTGTGTTTATTATTACATGTAAAGTTGCCTTTTATTACATCCTGGTAGGCTGGTAGACTCCTCAGACACTTGCCTTCCTTTTAGCCCTTGGGGTAGACTGATTTTTATATTCACTAGACAAATGAAAGTGAATCAAATGATATGAAATGAAATTAATGAATATTTTAGTGTTTATGTACATTCGTGTCTGTATGTGTCTCATGTCTGAACAGACGGATGCTTTTTAGTGCTGGAACGGTCCATGTTGAACAGCATATCAAGATGGAAAGCTAGACATGCTGCAGAGTTTTATTTCATCTCATGTATCAAGCTGGATTAAGATTGTATTTCAAATTTATCTGTAAATCATTCATGAGAGTATTTACATAGGAAACTTTGGTATATGAGTTTTGGATTTAAAAGCATCCAAAATTAGATTAATTAAGATAAATATAACTAGCCATTAAATTAAGACAAATAAAGTAGGAGGAAGAGGCAATCTGTGTCTAGGACATGCTGCACAGCCTGAGCAGAATTACTGGAAGATTTCACATACAGTACACCACAATTAGGAAGTGTTCCTTCATCATTAACATATAGTTATAGTATTTTATTCAACTAAACAGTATTGTCAAGTGCAAAGAGAGGATGAGGATTGCATGGTTATTGCACAAAGACAAATACAGAGAATGGCACACAACACAATTTGTCATTATTATTTGACAATATTATTGTATTAGACAATATTTTCAAAATGTATACAATATCTTCTACAAACTATAAATTACATTTATTTCAGTCTCTATAGAGATAGGGTGATCTAAAAAAAAATGGTAGGTCTAGTATGCTTTTGTGTGTGTGTGTGTGTGTGTGTGTGTGGTCCAACTCTAATCTGTTCTCTTGTACATTCAGATCCCATGGGTAACACTTATGTCCACCTACACTACATTTTGAGCCAGGGGTTCAACAACTATGCTGCTGCTGCTAATTGATATAGACATACAAATAATACATTTTATGTTATGTAATTAAAGGTCCAGTTAAAGAGGAGGGTAATGAATCTGACATAAACAGCAATGCACCGATTTACCATCACGCACAACGGCACTCAGCATATAATCAGCCATTCATCCTGTTCTCAAAGCTATCAGAGTGTGTCTGTGTATATCTGGCCTATGGCACATACTCACTGGAAGAAATGTGCTGCTCTCAGTTTAAACAAGGGGCATTTTTCACACATGACTAGCACACTGATTGCTGTGCAATTAGTCACACAGCGAGTCATTAATGCCTGACGCTGTGCTTGGCTATAAGAGACTTCGCCTCAGAGAGCTCACAGGAACCAAAGAGTAATTACTTTTCAAATACTGTTGAAATTCTCAAATGGGGTTGTTTTTTTTATGGCATGCCCCTTTATGGAGTGTCTGTGATCGTACTGGAATAAAAGGTGTATTGTGTGACAATAAATAGGGATATACTGGTGCACCTTGAATCCATGCAGTCTATTGGCAACACCGTCTCTATTTGGGGCATGCTGAGGGAGTGAGAAAGAGAGAGACTGGCATGAAGGGGTATGCATGCTGTGTTATTTTCGTCAGACCTTCCTAACCCAGCATTCACACTAACAAACCATGATTTGAGTGACAGCTGCAAGCGACAAAGTGACAGCATGACAAGCGACATGAGAGTTACGATTTTTTCTATTCTATGCAAATGAGGAATGACACGGTAAATCGACAAATCCAAACAACTACTCTGATGGTTCCTCGGACAATTAGTATGTCATGTGTGACGTGATACTGTTTCGTTTTTTTCTTCCTCACTCACTTACTGCAATTAGATCCCATTTACCATTTGACACAAAGCCTAAGAAAAACATATAACTGAGGTTTAATCTTATCCTGTCATGTATGACCTCTAATTTAATGGAGAAGGAAAATAAAGCTTAAAAGGAAACACCAGAGATTGCTGATGCTTCTGGAACATGTAACTAGAACATATATCGTATGCTGTTAATCTCTTAAAATAATACAAAGCCTAGCAGGTAAAAAGCAAATCAAGCAATTATTTAAATTAATTATTTTTTGTTACTAGTTAGGAGTTATATAGATAAAGGGTTATATATAAGGGTGTGTAGACTTTTTATATCCATGGTATACTGTACATGCTTACTATATGCTTGTACCTACTGTGATTATATGTAGCTAGCACAGTTAGCTTGTCCTGCAAGCTGCTAGTCATCATGTAGCCTAGAACAGGACTTTTAAAAGCATACATTTTAAAGGCAAATAAAGGCATTTTGGCTGCTACAAAAAAAAGATAATACAAAATAATAATAGAAAAAAGATACTACACATTATTGCTCATTAGACATTTACAGAAGAGTAAGTTGACACAAGCACTGTTTTGCTAACACAGGCTAATTCACAGGAAGAATCTGAGAAATGTTTTTAATGCAGGTTTTTAACGAATATTTCCTTCAAATTAATCCACCACATGTAATCCACTGAAACAAAGCAACTCTTAAGTGAGAGAGAATTGATCCAAGAATCTCAATGTTGATGAAATGATGACAGCAGTTCTGAAGGCTGAAGGACAGCTTGCATCAAATGCTCAAAGATTTTTCATCAAAAGTTTGTTCAAGCCTCAGCCGAGTAATGATTTCCCAAGAGTTTTGTGGGGTAGTTAAGTACTTAGCTTCCTAATTAGGAGCTGTTTGGGTAGGAAAGCTGTAAAGTGTGGTGTTTAGAGGCAGGCTGCAATATTCAACCATTTATTATTAACACTCATAATCAAAGTTTGTAACAGGAATCAGAGCAATGGCAGAAAGAAACAAACGAGGAAATTATATATACTAAAAATCTAAATGTCGACTAAACTGCAAGCCTTTACAGCAAGGTGCAGAAACATCAGGGCAGAAATAGACAAATTAATCAAAGTATCAAGACAGAACTGACACAACAGGGTTCAGGACAGATGTAGAGGCAAGACCAGAACAGAATCAATGGACATGTCCAGATAGAAACAAAAAGCACACACATGAAATCAAAAGAAAATGACACATAATCAGTATGAAGAGTTCTACATTCACCAGATTTTCTTTTTATTATTTCAGTCTAAGGACATCAACAGATAAGACAACACCAAAGAGAACACACTTGGGTAAACATACCTCAGCTGTCCATCACAAACCAAGTTCATGCTGCTTCTAGCATTTTTAAAGTGGGTTTTCCAGTGAGTCTAATGATCACTTTCTTTTTTCACTAATGGAATGTATTATGTGTGCTTTGAGGTCACCAGGATTGCTAAATATAACACATGCAGTTATGACATTTAAAGGTAATCACAGCACATCACGTATCTATACTCTCTGATCATTCTGCATATTTTTTGAGTTGCACTTCATGTCATGAATGCAGCATACCGGATGATTGGTATACTAAAGCAAACACTTTGCCTGTTAAGTAATATTCAAGATACACAGCATTGTACTGTGTGAAATTTTGGATTCGATTAGGCCTTATAGGACCTGGACCTCTTTTGTAACCCAATTCTGATAATTTCAACAAAAATGTTATTAGTGAACTTTATTTCCCAGTAAAAAAAAAAACAGAAAAAGAAACATAGTTATGTATGATAATGCAAAACTGAGAAATGAAGTCAGAGGTCATTAATAACCAACCTAAGATCACCTTATCAAACACCATAGATTATATCAAGTCATATATATTTGTACATACATACTCCTCTTCATGATTTGTGCTAAAGCTCTCAGATGTGCAAGGTTATGGGTTTTAATCGTTAGAAGTCACGTACAAACAAACAGCCTGGCACAACCTATGCATACTGCCTCAACTACTCCAGTGGTGAAGACCTAGTTTTATGTAAATTCTAACTGCTTTATCAATGTATATGTGAACATTTCTATATATAAAGAGAATACAGAAAACTTGAAATGGCCGTTTCAAAGAGTTTGTTTTAAGAGTTTTTGGGCTTTTCCAAGGTCTGTTCAGGCTGTTAAGGACAAAATGTTCAGCAGAACACTCTTATCGCCTTCCTTGCTCCACTCACAACTTCTCTTAAAAAAATAAATAATTAAAACAACAGTGTTATGTACAATGAAAGACTGACTGATGACTATGATGCTGTATTGATCTTCTGTGTGCACATGATAAATGAACATCTGAAACCCCAGTCTGATCTTCAGGCTGAATTTTTCACACTGCTATGGATCTTTTAGCTAAATCTGGCTAAATAATGCAGCCTGTTTAGTGTTTATGTCAGTAGTGTTAATGTTCTGGGAATGATATAAGCAAGAGGAAAAGGAAGTAAGGAAAGTGAAAGAAATGAAAGAGTTCAACTTTGAGGGATTGTATTACAGTGCATCATACAAATTCAGTTCGCATCCAGGATCTTATTTTGTTTTACAAAAAAAAATTACCTTGTGTACTGACTGCTGTCCACCAAAATCATTATTAAATTCACATTCAATAAAAAAGACTCTAGCCGATTTGGCATCCATGAATATTGTATAAAGCGGTGTATGTAACATCTTTCATATTTGTTCATGGGATTATTTTTTGAATAATTTAGTTTGGAAAATATCACAAACGATTGTTCCAAGTCAGTTATATTTTAATGCAAGTATATTATTTGATCAACATATCTATGGAATAACCGGCACAGCATAACAGAGCTGGAAGAAGAGCAGCTGAGTTCAGGATTGAAAGTTTTTGTAAAGTATGAACTTTATTGTTCTTCGATTGGTGGATAGTTTTCGCTTCATTTGCGTGTTTCAACTTGATATTTTTGTTAAAATACACAAGTTTATCTCATTTATATGACTGAGCAGTTGAAGGTTAAAGGCTTTGCTTGATCACCAAACCAGTCTATAAATGTAACTGTGAAAAGTCTAAAGTGATAAAAATATGACATGATTGGACAATAGAATCCCAAAGTTGCCACCAGTTGTCATTACGTATTCAGACGTTGTGCAATGACAATGAAAGCCTTGCTATTCTGTGTCTATTTGTACGAGATTACTCAAAATGAGAATAGGATGGCTGATAAAATACAAAAGCAATTTCATTTGAATCATTTAGCTGCTATTTCTATGCATGTAATAGAAAATATATTCACATAGCTGTCATTCAGAACACTGATTATTCTTAAAAAAGTTTCAAGATTTACTTATTAATTTCACGATTTTTTACATATTTGCCTTTTTTTTAGATTTACTTATCTTTGTACACATTTGCTTGTTGGCGTCATGAACAGGATCATATTCAAGTGCTAAAGAGTCAGTCAGGAAAAATCTGGCATAAAATACAAATACTCAGAAATGTCAGTGTCACATTTTTCATCTACTCTTTCTGCTGATCTCAGATCTGCTTTAATAGAATGAAACATGACCTGGAAAGAAGAGGATGTTCTGGAGCTGGTATTACATGTCGTTTCAGCTCTAAAATGTGTCTCATTTGAGCTGTGTGTGTGTGTGTGTGTGTGTGTGTGTGTCCTATAGATAATTGAGAATGGATATGCTATTGAGATTAAGCTTCTTAAAATGATTACTCTGATCCATTAAGATGAATGAAATCGTGACTAAATGAAACACCTCAGTATTGCCAGGTTCTCTCTGGGTTTCAGGATGAATTGGAGAACCTTATAATACACCATTAACATAATATTATAGTTCAACTGTATAATACCATGTCTGTATAATGATGGATGACTTTTCAAATTACTACTGAAACACTGTATGTGCACTGCTAGACCATTCATACATTATACCTTTGGAGATTACAAGACTGATTTCATGACATCATTAGCTGAATATATTTAATTGCTGGGTAATTAGATTTTTTTTAAGTGGGTTTTATTCTGCAGTCTAAAGAGTTAACCTAATTTCCTCATTCATCAAACTGAAAATACTCTGACCTTAATCAACTTTGTTTCAGAAATGTTTTGTCTCAGCACACTGAATTCTATTCTACGTTTATTTGTTGTTATTTTTTTCATGGATGTATCATAGAAATAGATTCAAAGAACAAATTCTATGTGGAAGAAAATCACAATGCTGTTGAGAAAGAGGAAAAGTCTTAGTGCTGCATGCACAGAAGCACATTTCTGTACACCTATCAAGCATTTATTTGTCTTTCGTGCTCCTATAATTAAATAAATAAAATCTCATCTAAACAAAAACAAAAACAAAAACCAAAAAAATAATTCAGTAATGAATGTAGGCCTTAATTCCTGTATAGGTTTTGTTATTCCACTGCTAGTTCCATGCCTAGCAGCACCTGCAAACTGTGCTGCTAAGATTATCTGGAGTCAAATCTCTGAGGAGCATTATTTAATATGAAGCTTTTTAAAAACTAAAGAAATTAAATATTGCTACAGGACACCTTCTTATAACTCGTGATGTATTTCCTTAGTCGTTCACGGGCTATTGCACAGCAGAATCTCTATTTTTGTTTGACCCTGAGAATCGGTTTACTAGTTCTGATTCAAACATATCCTCACAGGGATGGCACAGAAATGTGAACTAAAATAGAACATAAGTTATTAAATGCACACTGAAATGTCTGAAGTAAAAATGTGCATAATATTAAAACTTATGTTATGCCTGCTTAACACAGAGACAGGCATTTTTTTTAAATCCCTTTAGAACTTTTGTTAAATTCATAGCTGATATTTAACAAACCAAATTAGAAAAAAATGTCAGCCAAAGAGGAATAAAAAACTAAAGAGAAGACAGCTGTGTCACACTTGTGATCCTAAGCCTGCAATCTCATGAGCTTCAGTCAAACACCTATCAGCTTCACAGTGTCCTGATTACTCTTTCTAATCATATTTACTGCTGTTAATGTCCCAGAATGCCATACAGACTTTGCCACTGTTTTGTTTGTTGCAATTCCAAGCACTTGTCATCTGCCTGTTTGGATCGGTTTTCATCATAGCCTGATTAACATTTGCCAAGATTGTCTTGTGTAGTTTATTCACGGTTGGAAATCACCTGACCGTTAGTCTCTTTCACATTTCTGTATATTTCTTAGCCATTTTAATCTTGTGTTCTTTTGTTTTTAGATTTATTTCTTTGTTAGTGTTGTATAGAGATCTGTCTGTCTATCCACTTCATGACCTTGTGGTGACTTTAGCTAATTGTAATTATACAGCTCATATGCAGTTCTTCCCCAAACTGTTGTAATGAAGTTAAAACACACAATTGTATAGAATTTCTTTTCTGCTGCTATACTGTATTTCAATTCCCCTTCACTGGAACTAAGAGAGCCCTGTTTATTTCAGCATGACAATGTCCTCGTGCACAATGAGGTGAGGTGCATGAGGACATGGTGTAACAAGATGGGGGTGGTCTGAACTGACCCTGCTGAACATTTTCTTTGTATGGATTGGTACTGTATGCCACTGTGCTCTAGGTATCCACATCAAACCTCCCTGCCCATAAGTGATATCGTGGCACTGGCACAAATCCACAAAACCAAATAAAAAAAATCTTGTTATAAACCTTCTCAGAAGAGTGGAGGTTGTAATAACAGCAAGGTATGAGGGTCAGGATTCTATGAACTATTGGTCACATGTGATATTGTAATAACATGCCAGGCAAAGGAGATGTAGGATCCAATTAAGAAGAAACAAGGCAAACAGTTCCAAAAATAGCAGGCAAAATTACAAATGCAGTAACAGGCAGTAAATCCACAAAACCAGAAAAGATAGTCAGTGTAGTAAACAATTAACAGCAACAAAATCCAGAAAACAGAAACAGGTCATAAACATGGAGACAATACAAAGAAACACAGCTCGGAAATGAAGGTTAACAACACACCATGCCGAGTGATGCAGTGGGTGTGGTTTATATACATGCCGAACCCGGAAGTGAAACCAGAAGTGAACCTGGAGGTTCAATATTTCGGTGAGGTCACCCTCTTGTGATTCAGGGAGAAGGTAGATGGATGTGACAGTTTTACTTGCTGACTGATTGACTGTCTGCCTGACTGACTGACTTAAACACTCACGCACGATTAGAATGTAACAAGAATATGACGTTGTCAAAATGTGGTGGAAAATAGTATGAAATTTGACTGCATCTTCTTTCAAGAAAGGCTGGAAAAGATAAGCAAAGTGGATGTAGGTTGTTAACCATGTCCATAACTTTTGTCCTTACAAGCATTCCTTTTTTCCTCATAAAATACGAACAGACAATATAATTTAGGTACACACATTTTTAATGTCTTATGTGAGTAGACACGCTAAAATGATTGCACTTATTAGTTATTTAGTTAGTTATTTAGTTAGTTAGTACAAATGAATAATTATACATTATGTGCAATATCTCAGTAGATATCTACTGTAAATATACTGTTCTATTTTCATTGTTGCCTGCATTATCTCGCTGGCATTATGAAAGTCAGCCACCCACAGGCAACGGCAGCCATTAGAGACCCTGCCTTTAGACTGAACTTCCCAGAGGCAAAGAAGAAAAGGTGAGGATACAGCCTCAAGCTAGTCAAGATGTTTTCAACATTCAGTAAGTACATCTTCTGGATTTGGTAGAGCACAAGAATATTTTTCAAGAACAGATATTTGTAAATAATTCTTCTTAAAATGGAACATCAGCAAGAAAAATTCAAATTCATATTCTCTTTCGATTTTTATTTGTCACACACAACTATGTACAGTATGACATGCATTGAAATGCTTTTTATGACTGGAGACATAAAAAACAGAATTTACTAGCAGAAAAAGGACAATATAAAATACAAAATAAAGGAGATAAAAATGGGAGATAAATTATGTAATATATGAAGAACAAAGTGCAGATATTTTCAGTTGTACTGTGTGTGCAATACAATGCTGAAGTAGCTGGGGTGAAATAGATAACATAATATATACAGGATAATACAGGAATATTAACTGGAATATAAGAGGTGAGGGTGTTGTGTAAATAAATCTACAGTCTTGTCTTAGGTGTTGTCCTGGTTGAGGACCTGATTGTCTTGTGTGAAAAAGTTCCTACTCATTCTCAGTCTGTGTTAGCCTTCAGGGAGTGGAAGTTCTTCCCAGACCACAACAAAGCATCCATTGTTTGGAAGGCTGAAGTCCTTCACTTTCTCTCTGGGCTTTGATCCAGCACTGCTTGCTGGCATAAACTTACAGTCTCTATTTACAGGGTGTTAAAATGACAGGTCCATGACATCTCCTATGTGATGTGGGCATCTAGGTGCTGGTCACTGTCCACTCTCTCCACTGGTGTGCCATTGATCTTAAAGTGACAGTAGCTTCTTTCCTGCTTCTTGCTCAAGTCCACTAGCAAGATCTTTGTCTTGCTGACATTCAGAAGAAGGTTTTTCTCTTGGCAAAATCTGTACAGAATAATCCTGTGCATTAGATATTAGACATGCTTTATCATGTTTAGTATAAGTAAAAAATCAGTGCCATCAGTGCATGAAATTATAAGAACTTACATCATAAATACTCAAAAACCAATATTTTTAGGTCACTAGGGGTGTCTCCGTTACAGCGCTGAATGTGTTACTGGACATTTTATGAGAGGATTCTTTTGCTGCCTTTCAGAAGTCATAGGATATAGATAAATTCTGCATTTTCTGCTTAGCCAGTCCCAATTATATTCACAGCACATCAGTAAAAGCTGACTGGTTTCCACTGAGAATGAAAACATTTCTACTGGAGCTGTTCTACTGGAGACTGAAAGAGAATGAGAATATAAATGCAGACAGTGTTAAAAGTGACTGTGTCTTCAATGAACCAAACTCTCAGTGTGTAAAAGGTTTTCCACCTGCATTTTTGCATGACTTGTTAGTAGGATGTCCCTGTGGAGCTTCTCGTTAAGTTCTGCAGGAAGTTTTTTGTCCTGAATCCAAAGACTACCCTAGAACACTATCCTCTACTGCCTGACTTCTGTACAATAGGATTTGAATATTTTAAAATTTATTTTTAAAGTTGTGTGGAATTTGAATATTTTAAAACAAGAATATTTACCTATTTTTTTATCTTCAAGAGACCAGCTCATTCTAGCATATATGAGTCACATATATATAAAAAAAAAAATAAAATACAAACCCTACCAGTGCTTACCCTGAATTGCAATTGTTAAAGATACTTTCAGAAGCAATTGCAATATTCTTACATTACTTTAATCTTAATTTTTATTAATTTATTAACTTGTTACTCTCTCCCTCCTTATTACTTGGGAAATGAGTTAAAGTCTTAAAGTAAGTCTTGTCAAAATTCATCTTGCATCACTTTCCTTACTTTTATCTTCTCAGCAATCTAGGTTTTTTACAGCTCTTGAATCTGTCAGTATTTCAGCTTGGCGTTCATTGGGGCTGATCTTATTTTTCTTTCCTAAGGCTATGCAATGGTTCTCTTCTAATTTAGCTTTCATGTATTTTTGGTGTATTTCATTCATTTTTCTTCCACATTGTCAACAGGTAAGGAAGGTCAGTGCAGCCTTCTCTATCAGTAGTCACAGAGTCCAGTCCCTCTTTGGGGATCCCCAAATGTTCCTCAACCAACTGTTAGATAAAATCTCTACAGCAGATTCTGGGACTGCCTGGGGTCTCTATCCAGTGGGGGCATATTTGTAAATGGTCCATACCTCCTGTGAATTCACAGGAGCCACGTCTCTCCTCCATGGCTCTCCCAGATTGTTGAATGCCTATCAATAAGACTAAGCTTAGCAACCCTGTGGAGAAACCTCATTTCTGTCAGGTGTAATTTATTCTTTTTCTCACAGCCCACATATTGTGACAATATTTACCAATTTACCAAAAAAACAGAGAGCCTTCTCTGCAAACTGAGCTCCTGCTTTCACCACCACCGACCGGTAAAGTGCTCGTAACACTGCTGTTGCTGACCCAATCCATTTTTGTCACCCAGATGAGAATGGGCTTCCTTTTGATTCTGGTTCCTCTCAAGGTTTCTTTCAAATATCATCTCAGAGTTTTTACTTGCTGTTGTTGCTCCAGGTTTGCTTGTAAGGGATTAATATAAATTTCAATTCTTTTTATGAATATTCTAATTTTGTAAAGCTTCTTTGAAGCAATGTCCATTATTTAAAAGTGCTATACAAATAAAACTGAAATGAATCTGTTAGTCTGACACTTTTATTTTTCATCACTTTTGTATAAGATCCCAAAATGTTAACATTTCTCCACAAGAGGAAAAGTGTATATTCTGAATAGAGCAACATACTATTTTCTAAGAGAGAGACACACCATCTTTAAATTTTTCAAACACTTTAATATATACAGTACTGTGCAAAAGTCTTAGGCACCATATTATCTGTAGTACAGATTTTGTTCTATAAGTTTATGATGT
>JAOTRN010000053.1:9593114-9608087 GCA_028566695.1 Bagroides melapterus
CTATGGAGGTAATGACCAACATGGGAACCCTCTTTTCTTCATATACTAATGTCTCTCTCTCTCTCTCTCTCTCTCTCTCTCTCGCTCTCTTTCTCTGTCTTTCTCTGCAGTTAGCAGAGCAAAGCAAAAAGCAGCATGTAAGCTGGAAAGCTGCCAGTTTACTCTGTTAAAAGTTTTAGATTACTAATTGACTGTAATGGAAAATAAAAAAAATCTGCAATCTTCCCCCAGGTCTGCTATATTTCTGAACAACAAACTCCTGTCATTGTTACACCGTAAATATAAAAATAAGCATCTATTCAATAGTTCTTTAGCACATTGTGTGCTTTTTTGTATTTTATAAAACTGTCAGGCTTGACAAGACCAGTGGAGGTGGATGTAGGTTGAAATAAACACACTTGATTATGAACAGAGCAAACACTGGGCAAACAACACAAACTCAGCAGGCAAAGACAATATCCAAAAAAAAAAGTAATGATAGCAGGGACAAAAACCACTACAAGCAAGTAGATCAAACAAAAGAGCAAAAGTACAATCTAAAGGCAAAATAATGATAATAAATAAATAAAAATCAAGCACTGAAGTAGTAACCAGAGGGCAAGAATAAAAGCTTTGAAATGTGAGCAAAGGGAGAAATGAAGATTCATGTTGGAAAAGAGATAATGAGAACTACTAGAGTAGTCTGTTCAGAAGGTCAGTGAACTGGTAACTATTTGTAACTGGCAGAGCTCAGAAAAGAGGAATTGGTGAGGATTTGGATTTCCTGAAGTGTGGAGAGCATAATGTTTCCTTTACATATTTCTTAACCAATTATTCTTTCTATCAGGTTTGCTGGTGTGCAAAATTTCAGATGAACTCTGTGGCCATTGATGATGACTGGCTCCAGATTGTTCAACAGATGCTAAATTAAATTTCAGCCAAAAAAAGAAACAACAGCCAAATCAACAACAGATTTATTGTAACTGTTGTGTCTTGCAAATCTGGTATATAATTTTAACATAAAATAAAGGACTTGTTGAATGAATAGGGAAATGGATATGTATGAACATGTTGCATCTATTGGAATTTTGAACCATGTGGAAATACACGATTTTTATTGACATATTTATTTATTTATAAGCTTAAAAATAAGGTGTAAAATTGTAAAAGTGGTCAGCTTAAATCTCCACATTTTACAATCCAGAAAATATTTAATTTCTCCATCCATTAATATGAATGAGTGATTGCACTTGTGTGTGTATATATAATATCTACATGAAAACTTTTATGGGTGCCAAGAGGAAACTTGGTGTAAATTAAATTTTTCATTGGCCCATTCCTTTAATCACCAGCCATCAATGATAGATCACCCATATCAACACATTCACATCAGTGGAAATGCAGAGTAGTGATTATCTTCCCCCACACATAACCTCATACAAACCCCCTTACTCAATTTTCTCCATTAATTCAAATGGATTGAAATGGACGCAGCTGGGAATTTTTCATCTCATATGGTGATATAATATGCACCATACTGGTTGCTCTTTAAATGAAAATCATGAGCTGGAACTTCAGCTTCTATGGGGAGATATGAAATTAAGCATACATTAAGTGTGATTTTAAGTGTTATGATTGACTTTTTTTTATTTTTTATTTAGGTTAATGCCAAGCATCTCTTTACTCACTGATTACAATGTCAAATTAATAAACTTTATAATTAGCTTGTTTTCTTCTTCTTCAGGAGAATAATTTTGTTTTGTTTTGTTTCATTTTATTTTATAAATGTATACATTAAAAATAAGGAGTGTTAGGGAAGTTCACTCGTCATATATACAGGTATCATGTTATTAAAAATCTGAGAATGTATGATTATTCAGAGATATCATCTCCCAATTATTTTAATTAAATGATATGGCTTTAAAGTTCAGGAGAACGAAGTCAGATGTTCAATCCTAATATTAAGAATAAACTAGCGAAGTTACTACTAATAATAATAATTATCATTTTCACCATCATGAACAGTTTAAAACAGTAACTGGTACAGAGTGTTTTTTCAGTGAACTCTTTGGTTATGAAGCCAGTAGTGGAATTGTATGTAAGTTAAATATGAATACAACTCTGTATTTTCTGTACTTAGTCTTCACATTGTAAATATCCTAATTCCTGTTCACTCTCTGGTTGATGAGCACAATGTCACTGGTCAAAACAGCAACTCGGTGAAGCACTCAATAAAATGCCCAATTAAAATCTCATCTCAGTATTCCCTGCAGCAAAAATCACTCAACTTCACCTCATAAACCCCATCGCCACACTGCCACGTCTGCCCTTTCATGACCCTCTACACCTGTTTATCGCTCTTCTTTTTGTGGTTGCCACTTCTGTAGTTGCTTGTTTGTTACTTTTTTCTTATTCCTTTTATTCCTCTTGGGAGAATATGAAACACTTGGTGCACTTGATTCCCATCAGCACTTGGGCAGGTGCTTTTTTTCTCTTAGTACTGTGCTTTAAATAAATATCACGCGCTTCACTTTTGTTGGCAGCGCAATCAAAAAGCGTCAGCCAAGTCAGCCTGGCAATATGTATTGTAACAGCTTCCAGCTTGGTCCTTATATTATATGTGAATCTATTCAAAATTATACAGCAAGCATGTCACTGTTTCTTGTTTATCCACCCTATACAACATGCACGTCAAAGTGGGCTCAAATATAGCAAGGCAAGAGTGAGAAAAGAGAAGGAGTGTGTGTAAGGCAGATTGTTGAAGTGTGGATGATTCCTTAAGGTGTTAATAAAGCCTAAAACTAAACACTGAAATAGTGTCAGGAATAAATCACATTCTGACTGATAAGTACAGTTTTGTGAAGCTTTTTACACTGATAAACCTTCAGTACTAGAAACTAGATTTTTTTTCTGTTAGGATGTAGTGTATTTTTCTTTGACAGAAAGTCTATGTGCATACTGTAGCCAAAGCTTTTATTCTGAGGACTTGGTGTGTGGATGGATACACAAATTTTATAAATTAGCTTTAGTAAACAGAGCACATGCAGCACATTGGCACAGCTCCTGGGTTTCTGGTTCAATTCTTAGCTCTGTGTGGAGTATCTCTGCATGTTCTCCCCATGTCCAAACGTCCCTATTGTCCTTTGGTTTTCTTCCCAAAAGCAAGTCAGTAGGTGGATAAGCTACACTAAATTGTTCTGAGGTGTGATTGAGTGTTTGCATCGTGCTGTGTAAATGCCATTTAGGATGTGTCCCTGCTTTATGCCCAGTGTTCCCAGAATAGGCTCTGGATTCTCAGTAACCTTCAGTAATGTGGTTACTAAAGAATAAGTGAAAATAGAGGAGTACAATCAGTTTAAACACACGCTCATAGCTCTGAATATACAATTTCCATAGACAAACATTAGAAGTACAATTTAATACACTGTAGAATTTAGTGACTTTTGATATAATAACAGCTTTGGGACAGATCAGTTTATGAAATTTCTGCCCTGTTTCATTTGCCCTGGTTAACTGTTATTATTGTGAAATGGAAATGTTTAAGAGCAACAACAGCCATTAAATAGTAGACTAGGCAAACTCACATAAAATGGAGTAGCACTGAGTTCTGAAGTGCATAGTATGTAAAACCCTAACCAGGCATTGTTAATGGATCAGAGAGAACATTGTTAATGGATCAGAGTGGGGTGTTGTAAGTGCTTTAAGGTAGGAGGTTGCTGGTCCATTTTTGAAAACAAGTCATGTAGCTGCATTCTGGATCAGTTGCAGAGGTTAAATGTCATACAGCCTGCAGCGGGTTGCTATAGTCCAGTCTGGAAATGACAAGAGACTGAACAAGCCCTTGAGTGGCCTCTGTGGATCGACATGGACAAATGTTTTTGATGTTGTAAAGAAGAACTCCGCATGAGCATGTCAGATTAGCAATGTGAGAGGAAAAGGATATTTGATTGTCCGTAGTTACGCCCAGGTTGCGTGCAGTGACAGAGAGTGAGATCTGAGTGTTGCCCAGGAAGATCACAAGATCCTGACATGGGGATGCATCTCCATGGATAATCAGCAGTTCGGTTTTGCAGGGATTAAGTTACACCTGATGAGTTGCCATGAATGAGATGTCTGCAACTCATGCTGAGATCTGAGTAGAAACATGAACGTCAGAAGCTGAGGGAGGAAAGGAATGGATAAGAGTTTCATTCCCATAGCAGTGGTATGAGAACCAAACACTGGGGATAATGCCCAACAAGCTTATATACTGTAGATGTGATAGTCAGGTGCCCAAATATTTGCCACATACAGTATAAGACTGCTTCCAATATGAGTCAGTGCAATACGCTCTTTTTGTTCCACACAAACTTTCTCAGATGTGTTGTATCAGTCTAGGTGACAATCATGGATCAGGGTTGATGCTGTCAAGATTAATTTGGCAGTCAACAGAACTGGTAGATGCTAGTAGGATTATGACAATCTGAAGAAGGCCATCAAAGGTGTGATGACAAACTGCAAACATAGATCACATAGTCCAGCCACTCATCATAACAGTACAAATATTCAGACAGATGTGTCTTCTCAGCACTGACAGCCACAAGCTGTTCCTTACAGAGTACCACAGGGAATGCCATGTGAATAAGATAATATATTTAGATGTCCTCACTACACTGCAGTCTGGTTTTAATATCAGAAAATGGTTTACAAGTGTATGTTTTTGCTGTGAAATAAAGTACTATATCATATAGTTTGAAAATAGTTTCAGATCATTTGATAAACTAATTTCAATGTTAAAATGTTTTTGTTTTTTCTTTTTTTTTTTTTTTTTCTTTTTTTAAGCCTAACTGAATATAAGCAATAACCTGAAACACCATGAGGCTTGTTTGAGGTACAGAATAAAGAAAGAAATGCTCTGTTTTCTTATTCGTAGGAAAAAGACCCAAGGCTTATTGGGAAATTGAGGACACATTATGAATGAATATGGTAGCATGAAGAAAGCAGAGTGCAGGTTTCATTGTGCTGAAATTGGCTGCACGATGGGCTGGCACACTACAGGTGAATCAGGAAATATGCATGATCTATGAGGGTTCATTCAGTGATGAGGTACAGGAAAATATCAGCTGTATTTTTCCTGTGTTAGCCCGAGGGGATCTGTATGGGGTTATGCTCATAATGTAGCTAGGGCTCAAAATATGATTGAAAACATAGATAATATGACATGAGAAGCCAATTTTTATCTGAATCTGCCTTAATGCAACTGTTGAAGGGCAACCAGTGAATGTGAAGCAGCATTGTGGGGACGTTTTTTATTTAGTTTAGAGCCAGTGGATATTCTTGGTGCAAAGGTGAGCTAGAAGAGCCATAGAATAGTGGTAAAATATTGATATTAAATACATTCTCAGTTGAGTCCTTGTGTAGATTTCATACAAAATTCTAGCTGGCTAAACTAGTTAAAATATTCAGAATTATTCTGAAATATTCAGATTTTATTCACTTTTTATCTAACATTTATTTGATATTTAATACCTCATATATTAGACCAAATAACATCTATCATGACCTGTTTTGTAAGATGCAATCTAACAGAGTGTATTTCTTCAGCACACACAAATTGTGTTCAGAAAAGAAAGGAAGAAGTGTAGCAGACATAATGTTGGTAAAGAACACTGAACTAAGTGCAGACTAAGTGCCAGACAGTCAGTTGTTGTTTTTTCCAGACAGATAAAGTACACATGTTGGAATAGGAGCAGATATTTGTCATTTAACAATTTAGTACTTTGAGCCACAACAACAAATCACATATTTAAAAAAAAAAAAAAAAGAAAGAAAGAAAGAAATACACAGCCACCGTTTGTTTTTTTAGGTTACCTGACATATCAAAGTTTCTATTCTTTTCCCATTTGAACTGTACCTTTGAGAGAATCTTTTTATCTCATCATATAGGAAGTCTACTTCTTTTTCCTTTTGCCCACCTCAGATGTGTGATGTAGAGAGTTGGACTATGTTTGCCACTTGGACTGAACCTCTCCAGGGAGAGTACCATATCCCACATGGCAGCAGGAACACTTTGCAGAGCACTCTATCATGTCACCTCTGGACTAAATTGTGCACACTAATCTTTTATCTTCTGTCGCTCTTTAAAGGTGAGCTAGCAGCAGGTCTCAGGAATGGAGACAAATAGAAAGTAAGACGTGCGAGGTCTGGATGAGAGCGAGGAAAAAGACAAGACAAGGTGAGAAAGTGTAAGCTCACCTAGTAGAAAGAATGAGTGAGAGAATGAACAAGAAAAGCAGTGAGAGAGAAAGTATCTTTTTTTTCACAATTTTGCCTCAAATTGGTGCTTTATATATATTAGTTTTTTTGCCTGATATAAGCCCTGGATTTATGTAGTTTTTGCCAGCTTGCAATGAGGAAATTAATTCACTCAGCTGGAGCCTGGGTTTTCCTGAGAAGATGTGCTGTGCCTCATTCATCTGTTTCCCTTTATTCCAACTCAAAAGAGTTTGGTTGAAGTTTGGCAATCATCAATATTCCTTATCTAAACTGTCTCAGACTTAATAGTGCATTCAAATTATATTGAAAAGAATCTTTTAGGGAGCAGCACAGCACAGTGTCTAGTGTTGCTGCCTCATGGCTCAAAGAGTCATTGGTTCATTCTGCATCCACAGATCTAGAAGGCATTGGTTTGATCCTGAGCTCAGTTTCCTGTCTATGTGGGTTTCCTCCTGCTACTTCAGTTTCCTTCGACTATCCCAAAACTGTGAATTTATTTGTTCTTCCCTGTGACAGACTAGATTTCCTTCCAGGGTATATCTTTGTCTTGTGCCCCATGTTCCCAGAATCTCAGGATTCACCAGAAGGATCGTAAAAGACTTTTTTTTATATACAGATAGCTGATCTCATTAGAGATTTGCACATCTATGAATAAATAAAGGTGACCTGACTACAATTCATTAGATTTAAAACAAATAAGAAAGGCCTCACTGTTTCAGTGTCCCTGGTGTGAGCCTGGGGAGCCTTCTAACGTTAACCCCTAACCCTGTCTGTGAGGAGGATTGACTCTGATTTCTGTAGTGCATTGTGTGGTTTTATTTAAGGAGTGAAGCTTACAGTGCACTGGAAGGATTTTGTGATTAAGGCAGCCCTTAAAATGGGACCCCCTTATCAGTGTCCTGACTACTGAACTAGGTAGCTGATTAAGCCACATCCCTGGTGCTTCAAAGTTTCAGCATGACCTAACCAGGATAAAGCAGTTACTGATAATGAACAAAAGAAAAAACAAACAGACTGATTTTTCCCCTTTTGGACCCAACATAACAAAAAAGGAATGTTATTATTTTCCAAGTCATTTCTGTGTGGGTTAGAGATGTGGTATGGCTGAGGTGATCCTCATTTGAGTACTCAAAGAAGCTTATTGGAACCGTTTGGGGCAGGCACCCCTGAGACCTGGCGATTCAGGCACAAGCCAAAAGACCAGCCATACTTTCCAATCCATCTGGACTCATACCATGCTGAAGGTGAAAGCATTTAGTGCCTGATTTGAAGGTCTGTTTGTGCACACTGTCTGTTCTCCGTGGACAAGATTGCGTCATGTTGGAATTGTAATCAAATACTCCTGAATGGCCTCCGCTGGTTGCCAAGATAATATTAAGCTATCAGATTGTAATTGATTGCAGTGTGAATTTGTGATATATTTACAAGCATTAAAATGAAATTTCTCTATTTAACATTATTTCAAGACATAATATTACTTATTCAGGCAATGTTCTTCCTTTCTTAGTGTGCTTAGGAAAGACTACTTTTGAAAAAAACATCAGACATCATGTAATGTAACTTCATTATGAATGCATGTTGCATTTCTTCTTACAAGCCTGCATACTAACACCACCTTTCCTTCTATTTTCCAAGTTCCCCACTTCACAACCAAGCTCAATTTCACTGTACCAAAGGTGTTAGTAGATGGATAATGAGCAGGGAAAACAACTTCACTTTCCTCTTAATCTTAGCCTCCCAATCCTCAGTAGGCATGGGTTAATTATGATGACTTATCATCCCACGCCTGAGTCTCCGCTGTGGGGAAAGAGCAAATGATGATTGGGAGGGAGACTAAGGCCCTGATATATCATGGCTTAGCAGTTTTTTTTTCTAGTCACTCATGTAAACTCAACTATGGTGGGGATTGATGTAGCAGTCATAACAAGAACATCTCATGTAGGGATCAAGATCTTACTATGTTTGCAAGTCTGTAAATGAATCATATTTATTGCATACATAGGAATTGCATATTAATTTAATTATATTTTCAATCAGTTCACCTGATTATTTTTCATCAGACCACCATAATGGCAGAAAGAAAGAAAGAAAGAAAGAAAGAATCAACAATCAACACTGGTAATGTACAGTAAGTCCTCACAGTCTTAAACTTTAGGAATTGTACAATCCAGTTTCTATATAACTAAAAGCATCTCCATGTATACAATCAACATAGATATTTCCCTGAACCACTTCTCTGGAGCAAATGGCTGAAGACTCAGCAACATAATTGCAAAGCCAAAACTAAAACCCACCCCTAAGGCTCCCCTTAGAATGTTTTAAAAAGCACAACTCCTCTCAGCTTCACATGTCCAACAGGCTCCTCAGTGAAGCACCTGCTGAGAAGTTTAAAAGAGCTTTGGATTTAATACTCTGGCTTAAAGCATTTGAAATTAGCTACTGTAGTACTTTAGGGGCACCAGCAGCACTAGTTAGGCATATACCAGGAGCCAGGGCACGAGCACGTAGCAGGTAATATTTAAATCTTATGCAGGCTTTCAAAGATACATAGGGTCTAATAATATAAAAATTAATCAGTCAGAGATTACTAAGAGTGAAATTGTAGAGGTCTGAAAATTATCAAAAGCAATATCTGATGCAGTAGTGTGCTCTGGCTCCATCACAAAGCTGTGTGGTGATGTAGCTTACTGTGGGTTATGGCCTAAACGTCTGGATATCCAGGTGGTGTTCTCAATGTTCAATGTGGGATTTCTATATAATTGGAGTAATTTAGAAGGCAAGGCTGGACTGTTTGGGAAGTACAATATCCATTCCACTTTGGAAGGTGCTGCTCTCATTTCTTTCAGCATAGCTCCTAGACTCAGAACAGGCATAGTTAATTGATGACAATTCAGAGCTAAGGCCAGGGATCAGACAAGCAGGCTAAACAGACCATCTGCTAGCTGCAATGATTCAGCTCTCACGATATTGAGACTGTGCCCAAACATAAACAACATTGTGGAAATACACAGAAAGTTTGTTTTACTAAACTAATTAAAATAAAATTAGATCATACTAAATGCACAACCAGCCCTAGCACAGGACTGTTAAATATTAAATCTTTAAAGATCTCTTAAAGTGCTCATTGTCAATGAAGCTGAAATATTGGTTATATTATGTACCATTAATTGAGTCCTTTTGGATACAATTATATACTTCAGCCCTGTTTATCCAGCTGATTTCTGTACTTATACTTATGCTTATACTATACAGGAGCCTATCCAAGTAGACTTGGGGTTCATACCATTGCAGGGCACAATCACAGACACATTCATACATTACAGACAATTTAGACAAGCATTTTTAATATTCTCTCTCTTCCTCTTTCTCTGTTCATCTACAAATGCTGTGACCAGCCTAAAAATGCATAAGACTACAGCGGATGGCATTGTACTGAAATTTATATTAACAGTTTTTTTGTTTGTTTGGTTTTTTTGCAATGACTATGGACAACAATTAGGGGTATAGCTTTAGAACTGCAATTGCTATGAACACATTTGCAATCAATTTTCCATCAGTGAACAGTTCATAACCAACAAAATAGACTTCATTTTAAAAGTGTAATGAATTACAGCTTTTTGATCAGCTATAAAATGAAAATTATTACATCTGGTATAAGACGGAGTGGGATAAGTTCCCTTTTGTGTCTCAAGGCTTCTTTCTCGTATTGTTTCAATTTGTATCCTAAATTTTAACATCAATTTCTTTAAAATATGTTTGTAAAAATTGCATGCATATGCCAAATCTATTGTTGCACATCAGGAAAAATGAAGCACCAGAAAAATCAAAGATAGTCAGCTGTGCTACATTTTAATAAGAGTATGTAAATTTATACTGTATTTAATATATCAATGTGAACTTGAAATTATTGGAATGCCATCCGATCCAAAGATATTATATAACAGTTATATACAATAAGATTTACTGAGAAAATATCCATTGATTCAATAATTGTCTTCGTTATTCAACAAAGCAGAGAGCAACAATTGGTGTTTGTTCTTTCTTTTGCGATTGCACTGCAGTACTGTAGGCACTGCTTACTGCTTCTGTTTGCCTGCAGGCAATTAGCACTTGGGGCTACAGAAACGAGTGAACTCCACACAGTCACTGTCAGACCAATAAATATTGACTTGGTCATATTTCTCTCAGCCCAGTTAATTAAAATGTGAATGTTTAGTTTTGCCATCTTGAATGTACCGTGAGATATTAATCACCACCCACTCTGGGCTGAAAACTCCCATTCACAAGTGGGGAAATCAAAGTAGAAGCAATGAAATGATGATGATGAGGAGGAGGAGGAGGAGGAGGTGGAAGAACAAAATATATATTTTTATCTGAAAGAGTGTAGTCTGTGAAAGAATGGGTAATGTAAGAACTTAAGCGAGACGAGAGAACTGACAGAAAAGAGAGGGGGAAGAGAAAGGCATCTCCTGAGGTCTCACAGTTCTGATCAGTGTGAAGGTGACTTTCATGAAGATTTATTCCTAGTGGACAACTGGGAGAGGTTTTAAGGGGGTATTGACATGGAATGAAAAGCAAGAGGGAAATAATTAGTTTTTAAACCCCTATAAAACTGTCATTATCACCGCTGTTAGAGACGTGTGTCACAGTTATCTGATTGATGAATTAGATGATTTATTTTATTTTAGATATTTTGGCCAATTTATTAACCAAAATCTACAAGTCATTTCTAGTTGTGGAAAGCACACAAAGTAGATCTTTAAAAATACTTGAGAAAATTACTGCTACTGTACTGATAATTTAGTAATAAATAAGTAAAGTATATTACTAAGAGTGAATAAGTTGTGTGATGAAAAACTACATGAGTAATGTTTACATCAAATACAATCAAATGTTTACATCAAAAATGCTGGCTAGGAGTTTCACAATACTCATTACCTCTTGCTAGCTTGTGCTAATTCAAACATGTTTCTAGCTACATAGTGTTCTTAATGTGACATACCTTATGCATTATCCCGAGCCTTACCTATAGGCTGAAGCAAGACAATACTTAATACTTAACAGGCATTCACTACCAAACACGGAAGTGGCATCTTAAGATTAACACAGCTTCCATACTGTAAAGTATCATCAATAGATCGGGTTAGCTAGGCTGGCTCATTTGGCTAGGTAATGACTTACCTGTCCGTGTTTCCACAGGCTGGATGTTTATCTGTGAAATGACAATGTCTCCACAGGTTTTGGCTCTCATAATTGGCAGATGATTATCAGGCTGTTGCCTTTGAAGCATTTAAAATTGAAGGCCTGATAAATAAAACGAATCTTCACATACACAATGTGAAGTCTTGCCTCATTTGCTTTTTCCCTGTGTTTGTTGAATGGGTAATTTTGGATTTGCTGTTTGGATTGTGTCTCGCTTTTTTGTATGTTTTGCCTGGTCTATTTTTTGATTGTGGACGTCTGGTCTTTTTTTTTAATAAACCTCTGCACATGAAGCCTCAAAATATTCTTGCGTTTTGATTGGTAAACTAACAAAATGAAAAACTTACCAGAACAATTATACAAATTTGGACAAGTAAAAGAGATGTGGTTGGATTTTGTTGGCTTGCATCCATAGCCATTAACCCAAGCCTGTAACCCAGACCCTTTGATATATTTTAATATGACGAGAGACGGTTAAATGAACTTAAGTGTGAGACCATGTTGTTCAGCATCCTTTGCTATAAGTGGAAGTAGTGACAATGCATGCAATATCATTCAAATGCTTTTCAGTTCCTAACTTCCTCTTTACAGCCCATCTAACACTGATATTCTACTGTAGCTCATAAAGCCCTCTCGCAGTCCACCAGCTTACAGTCGCTTTTAACTCTCTATTCATTCCAACCTGTTCAGACTCATTTTTCATTTTAATTGGACAACCCATAATGATACAAAAGTACACACTCCCTGCTGCTCTGATCCCAGTGGTCTGTTCGAGAAATATGATTGCCACTGTCATGGTTAATGTCTAACTTCTATCTCAACTGGACTACACAGAATGTGTTTTAAAATACCACTGGGAAATTTTATTTCAGGTGGGTGATTTCTCCTACGTAATGGCACAGCATATCGAAGTGTGTCCACAGAAAATGACTAGACAGGGTGCAATTCCAATGACTAAGCAAGAAAGTAGAACAGGGTCAGCAGCTTAGCACATCTAAAGAATACAGCACCAGAAAAAAAATAACCATTTCTCCCAATCCAGCAGTCTCACCTTCCTGTCACTTGTCAGGTGTTGATTTGTTCCTGTTGTTGCTTGCATGTTCCTGTGCTCTTTTTTTTTACTTTTCAGCCCACTCTCTTTCAGTGTTCAGTATTTTCAAATAGCACTTTAAGAGAAACCACTAAGCATTGACCTTTGCATAAATTTCTATTTAATGTCAGCTGGTAAAGACTGGCAAATTCCATTAGACGCATGTCTAATAGAGCCACTGAACTGATGCACCCAATGTGTCTTGCAGAGAACACTGGACCTCTGGGTTGGTATAAAAAATGCATAATGCATATGAAGATACATATAATATGCAATGTATATGGTATGTATATTAATACGTATGTGTGTTATATGCATGTAGATATTATCTTGTATCTTAATACCGCTATGTTCTGTAGATATTCTATTAAATTTTCATTGAAAATAATGGATGAGATCTAAATCTAGACTCTCATGTGACAAGGCACAAGTGTCTGCTGTGCCTCCAGTAGTGTCATTCTAAGGATGGATTACAGTGGTAAACACCTGGCAAATCTCCTTGAGCAGGGAAGGTAGGAGTCCTTGCTAGCAGAACAGCTCATCTATTTCACAAGTACATTCAATACCAGATGGCTGCACAACCCCAGGAAAATGAGCAATAAATAAAGAGAAATAGCACAAAATGAAAAAGCAAAAAAGTAGGGAAATGTGCCTAGTTTCACAATGCAACAGCCTTGCAGATTCAGATTTTGGAGCCATCCCGGAGGCTAAATATTATAATGAGTATGGTCTGTTCCAATGGCAGGGTGGACTGGCCCATGGCCAGTGTGTTAATATTCAGAGGACCCCTACACAAGGAAATCTACTGAAGAACTAGCTACACTAAATGTGATGAGATATTAACATTTAAATGAGCATGGTATGGAAGGATATTTTTTTATAATTTGGCTTATTGTGAGGAAGAACATGAAACAACTGGCACAGTATCTTTCTATAAAAGTGGAAAGTAGAAGAAAATACTTTTTTATTATAAAGAAAAAAGCTGTGTTTCCTGCAGGACTTCCTAGAGGTGTTTGAATCTTACTTTACACTCCCATAGAGACTTTTGCTTCAATTTTCCTTGTTCATCTCAGCTGAGCTCTGGTCTGGTTTGGCCTACTTCCTCTTCCTTCTATCACTTGAACACTCTTAGGGCATTTTTTTTTGGTCCTTGACAATCACCAAGACACTATGCTCTACTCTACACTCCACAGCTATTTATTTTAGAGAATATTCATAAACATACTCTTAAGCAGTGGGTAATATGTATCCTTCATAGTTTTTCACTTTCCACAGTCATTTATCCTCACAACATCTCTCTTGCCTTTGTGAGACAGCTTCCTTTCTTTATGAACACATCGCTGGCTTTTTTGTGGATGTTGTAAACTAGCACTTTTCCATAAAAGAATCTTGGTACAAAAAAGCACAATAGTCAAAAATATAGAGAAAATAGACAAAATGTAGAGAAGCAGGAAAAAGGGGAAGGCATGGAATAGTAAGTCAGAAGTGTAAACACACCCTGATCACATTTATTTAGTGGAATCTGGATTCAACAAAAATAAGGACATATGACTGATATGATTGATTGTGTGTATATATAAAGAAACAAGACCGAAATAATTGTCTTCTTGTGTCTCTGGTTATTTGACTCATTAAGAGCCAGTGTCAGTCTAAAGTAATTAAAAAAGAGCTCCAACATGATCTCATGCATGCAGATGTATAAGAATATTTTTCATATTACTATGAAATTAAATCCAAACCACCCACACACCTCTCACTGAATCTGAATTCAAAAAAAAAATTCCTATGATTGGTTTGGTCACTGTATTTATCAGGATGATACTGTGCTCTCACAGTAAAGATTCGTAAGTCGTAAGGCTGGTTGTTCTAAATTCTCTAGTGGTGTTAAACCATTCCTTTATATCAAGTTACATAGTTATACAATAGGATTTCTTTTTTAGCTAAATATTGTTTATCAAATGCTCTGAACCTTTTATAGAACCAAGAACAGCACCAACAGTTTTCATAAAAAGTGAAAAAACACAAACTGGTGAATTCATTCTAGCCGAGACTATACAGCATATAGTAAACATTCATGTCAAGCCTGCTATGCCGAGCGATCCGCAACACATCAGCAGATATGGCACAAGGCACATTTGAAATACAATAGCAGGCATTATGAACATTCTTACACAAATGGACAAACAACATCACCCAAAGATTTGTATTCCTTGGCATGGAATGGAAGGGATAGTATCAAGCATAGCTACAAATGAACTTTTCCATTTACCATGTGTGCTTTTCTGCAGGAGATGAGACTACAAGTACATTTAGTACTTGATGTAAAATGCACATGTGGATGTACTATCTTTCTTTTAGTGAGTGTATTTATGTGTGTGTGTGTGTGTGTGTGTGTGTGTGTGTGTGTGTGTGTGTGTGTGTGTGTGTCTGTGTGTGTGTGTGTCTGT
>JAOTRN010000053.1:9618707-9630875 GCA_028566695.1 Bagroides melapterus
GACATCATAAACTTATATAACAAAATCTGTACTACAGATAATATGGTGCCTAAGACTTTTGCACAGTACTGTATATACACACACGTATATATTGTATATAATTTTCTTTTTTTTTTAAACATAATTTTTTCTTTTTTTCTGTAGACCTCCATACTTCTGTATTAGGTGTCAGCTCTATAAATAAACCAGAAATGCATGCATACCAAAAAGTAAGAAAGAAAGAAAGAAAGAAAGAAAGAAAGAAAGAAAGAAAGAAAGAAAGAAATCTCCCTTGTTCAATGGGCAAACTATTTTGGGTTAGCATCTTTCAAGTCTAGTGTAACGTCTGAGTTGAGAGTTTTTCCAAAACCTCGAACTGCTGAAAGTAAAAAACTTGCATGACTTATTTTGTTCCATCCCATAGAATCTAAGTCCTGACACCGAGTCTCAGTATTCAACTTTCCTGCAAGCTTTAAAAAAAAAAAATCCACCATACAATTGTGCACATCCGTTTCATATCCATTTTATGTATTTGTTGTGTATTTGAACACATTATCTCTTTACAACATACCTAATTTGCAGAGATTCTGCCCTGAATACAAGTGGACTAGCAAGCATAATACCCCCACAGCATGACTGATAGATTTCTCCTTCAATTTGTCACTTGTCAGTAGTTCACTAAGTATAACCTATTGCCCACTAAATCCATTTGCAGAATCAGAAACGTCTTTATAGCCTCAGCAAATCCTGCAAATATTCAAACAGCATATCATAAACTGATCCGTACTGAGTCACAGGAAAACAGACTGAGACTAGACTTTTCTCTGAGAAAAGCAACACATTTTCCACCAAAGGTCACATACAACTCAAGAGAATACCCTTGAAAGTTATAAAAGACAATTCTATGACATTTGGAAGACTATAAATGACACATTGTTTTCTGCCTATTAAGATAACACAGTTATACAACACATCTTTACTGGTATTTAACCAGAAATGGTATTAAAAAAAACCTCTAATATGCTCCCAAAGCCTCTACATATTAATGTATTGCCTTAGTTTCTGAGTGTGTGGAAATGCAAAAGGTCCCTATGGGTGAGCAAGAACTGTTAATGAATGTTAGACCTCTCAGTGTGAATAGTTTGCTCTCTGTCATAGACTAAAATAGCACAGCATCGAAGGGAGGACCTTTAGGCCTCTCTGTCTCTCTCTCTCTCCCTGCAGTTTCACATTTCACAGAGGGACTTAAATTATTCAGCTTAAAGTGTCTGGCATATAATGTTTCTCTGAAAAGAGGCGAGAAAAAAATACGGTGCCTCCTTTGAACTGAGATTAAGACTGTCACCCAAAACCATGCTGCAATCTATTTTGTACAGTGATGAACTAAATTTACTCCAGTCTTTTCAGCTAAAAAGGAAAAAAAAAAAAACACCTCACACATTATTCACATGTTTAAAACACATTTATTTATTTATTTATCTATTTAAATGATGCCTAGGCTGAAATAAAAAAATCCAGAATCACTTATTAAAAACAATGGGCTAATGAAGATGAATAAACTTAAAAAAAAAAAGAAAAGAAGAAGTCAATTGACGAGTTGAACCGTGTTGCACCTACAACAGCATCTCTCAGCTGCAACCCCCTGTGACTAATACATGAAATCTTTGAAAGTAGAATCTGAGAAGTGAAAAATTGTGCCAAATACACCATATAATATCTTCTGTCCATTTCTCACCTCCAGAGTGAAGAGGGAAGTTCTGGGATATAGCCGTTTCCCAGAGTGCACCACAACTTCCTAACTGAGAGACATGTAGGCCTGACAGGCACATTTTTCATCATCTCTCCACCTGATTACTACTGCAGAATGATTGATGAGAATCACAAGTGTCTGACTTCAGCGTGTCACCGTGGGTCTGCAGCTGGATTACTGAATGTCATTATGTTGTGTCTGGGATTTAGTGTGTATGTATGCATGGGAAGAGCTTGCAGAGTTAGATAAAAGCAATATAGAATAAATACAAGTATTATTACACACTCTACCTACACATGCAAGATTAAAAAGTTAGAAATAAAAGCATTACAGCCACTACAGTTATGACAACACATACAAAGAGATCTTTTGGTTTAGAAAGTAGTCAGGCAGAAACTGATAAGTTGGACATACAGACTGAGGCATTATCCAAAAAGCAGATCTGCCTTTAATGTGACTATGTATAAAACACAATATGGCAATAATGTGTCTTAATTTTATTTTTGCCTATTATGACTCCTCTAACATTCAGTGTTTTCTGTTTAACTAAGCTTTTTTTTGTGTAGCAATTGTTTCCATTTTTATTGTTATTTTTTAAACATAGTACCAGAAGCAGAAATACAATGAGTCATATAATAGTCATGGCAGAAATAAAACAAACACAAACAGGATTTTTTTTTTTTATAAATTATTTAATAACATCTGGTAGAAACTCAGATTGTTCATTAAGGCAAAGTGCAAACGATTCAATTTCAAATCAATTCAATTGTATCTGTATAGCGGTTTTAACAATGGACATTGTCTCAAAGCAGCTTTACAGAACATGAGCCTAATAAACAGTTTTAACAAAATACAATGAAATTTGACAAAAATTTGTAAATCAAGATTAACAGCTATTTATATAGTGTTTTTGTATCAACCTCATTGAGCAAGCCTGAGGTGACTCTGGTGACTGTGGCAAAGGAAAAACTCCCTTAGATGAAAGAGGAAGAACCCTTGTGAGGAACCAGACTCAAAAGGGAACCTCATCCTCATTTGGGTGACTGGAAGGCGTTAATTAAAGAAATATACAGTCTGATAAGTTAGGAGGTTGTTGTCCTCAATGGTATGTCCTTTTTGAATGACCTAAAACTTCATGGAGCAGAATCCAACTGGAGCAGGTAATTCTCTAGATGCCCCAGGATCCTAGCAGGGGTGGCCTTGTCTCAATGAAGCTCTGAAATCTTCATGAAGCCCAACACTGCTGGAGGTGGAGTGATCTCGGTATGATGTGGGATGAGTAGAAAAAGAGAAACAGTGGAGAGGGATTAGCGTAGCAGCTGTTCATAGTGTTGACCAGTATTGGATTGGATTGTGTAGCCCAAGGTTATGTGAAGTATTATGTATATCCTGACTAAAAAGATGTGTCTTTAATCTACATTTAACCTGACAGAGTGTGTCTGAGACCCAAACACTATCAGGAAGGCTGTTCCATAGTTTGGGAGCTTAATAAGAAAACACCATACAGTATTGTTCAGGAAGAACCAAAATACTGTGAAAAGCTTAGTGTAGAACTTGTGAAAGAAAATATAATTATGATTTATGAATGTGAATTGAAAATAAGTACACTTTGGAATTTTGGGGCAATGTAGAATGAAACCTTGTGTTCTTTGTGTTTGAGTGTCCTGAATTCACATGAATTCTCTTAATCACATAACCACTATACTTCAAATTTCTAAAGCATTCCTAAATTACTGTTTTTGCCATTGAGCACAGTTACTCCTTCAACACCCTCTCTGGTCCCTCTCGGTCAGGATGGGACACACACACACACAGACATGCATAACTATTTCATCCATCTTCCGGTCCTTCAATTTTTGTAATTAACAAAAAAATCAGTGTCCCTTTTATATTGCATTATATTCACACATGCGGTCCATAAAAGCAGTAACAACATCACCACAGAGAGTGTTAAAACTGGGTGAGGTGAGGATTGGTGGTGTCATGTTGAAAGCCCACACAATTTTCAGTAATGTTACAAATTCTAATGATTCAATGCGATTTCACTGGATTTCATGCAGTCAGCTATGCTCACTAACCCTGCCTAACCATTCATAACATTCCATACATGGCTTGTTTAAATACTTATAGATTTCATGTTGTAAAATGACGAGCAGCAGGGTGTCTTAGGTTGGATATACAGTAGGGCTGCCTTCGTTTCACAGTCTACTGAGACGGACTGTCTCTCCCACTGTGTCCGACATAATGTCAGACAGCAAACCTTCATTTGAAGTTTTTGCTGCATAACAGAATAGAAGACTGAAATACACGAGAGAAAAAAAAAAAGAGCTGAGACGGGAGAAATGGCTTTCTGAAATGTATTTTTGGAGGCTTCTGTATTCAAAAGTACATTTCATCCAAGCTTCAAGGTTCTTATAAGTGTATATCCCCTCCCTTCAAAGCTGCTGCTTAGCTTCAACAATGGCTGACTGGAATCAGGTCAAAGATTAGAAGCATTTTGTATGCTAGCTTCAAAGAGGGGATTGAAGAGAAGTATAATGATAATGATACGCCATGTGCTCGTTTACACTAGAAGAAAATAAATCAGTGCTGGTACTACTAACCCTGACAATATTGCAGTTAACTTTTAAAATACAAAGATTCATGCGTCATTCTCTTATAAGTCTTTTTCATGTTTGCTGCAAGACTCACTTTGAATTGTTAATTATGAGGCACACAAGTTCAAAAAAATATTAATATTAAAAAATATTTAAAAAAAAATATATTAAATATTATATTTAAAAAAAAGCCTCCTATGTGGTTCTGTGGTTTTTAATCATCAGAAGGGGTGTAACGAAAAATTGCACACTGTGTACGTTTAACCGATTATTTATTTTAAATGGCAACAAATACAAGTAGAGGTTTGTAACTTGTTATAGAAGAGTACACAAGGCAACTTGGGTATGAAGCTTGTGGGAGAAAGACCACACTGACACACAAACATATAAAACAGATACACCTACAGCTAATAGCACTGTGATATGACTCTAGTCACTACTCCTGCATCTCTCATGAAAAACAACAGACTTGTACTGAGCAATTCAAGGCACTGACTTCTGAAAAGATAGATAAATAGAGTAGGAATGGAAAATACTTCCAAGCTCCCATTCCACACAAGCGTACTAGACACACACACCCTAAAAATCATTCTGGTGTATTACAAAAAATATGTCCCTCTTAAACAGCCTCACAAGCAGCCTGAATGTGTGCACTGGAATAAATTAGGCATCAAGACCTGTTCCTCAGGCACCAACACTACACACACCAGGGACTGACAGCTGTGGTTCCCCATCTGGACTGCAAACACACAAGGATGGGAAACAAAACATTCTGGATAGAAAGGAGAAGTGAGGGAGTGTGTGCATGTGATATCTAATTGCTGGAGGTGGAGAGAATGTCAGAAGTGAGAAATCTGAGTCTAAGTGAGAATAAAGTGCAAACTTAATGTACATTAACCCTTTATTTAGTGCCTAAATGTAAAATTACTAATGCTGTACTAGTTCACAGATCCTTAGAGTAGTTATGATTCTGGGCACGATGAAGAATTGAAGAATAGCATTGTAAATCATATCGTAAATTTCCCATCATTTAAAACTGAAGGTCTTAACCCTAATCTTAGGACTTCATCTTTATACATAGTAGCAAGGACACATTATAATTCAGCTAACCATTTTTCATTTAGTCTGTTGAGCTCAGATATGAATAACATGTCCTTGTTTTTTCCTAATAATAAATGGGCTTTGTGTACTGTACCATCGTTTCATCTTTGTTGTGCAAACATAGCCAAATTTCATCCTATTATATTTCATTTTACACAGCGCTTGATGCATTCATAGTACTTCAAAGAGACGGAGGGAAATATTTCAAAGGCTTTGAACTTTGACAGCTAACAGAAGAAAAATGAAAAAGGTGTGTGAAATGTATGATTATTTATGAGACTCTGATTATTATGGGACAATATTATAAATATTGCTTATGTTTATAGGGGAGAGTGGTTTTGCAAATGGAGAGCTTTGTCAAGAAATGGGGTCTGTTTCTCCCCGACTCCTTCGGTGTTTTGTAGAAGCGTATTTATATGTGCATATATTACTGGATTGTTATAATAAATGTTCACTTTATATGTAATGATTAAATCCTTTTCACAGTTTCCTACTGCACTGAGCAAGTCAGATATACACTCACCGGCCCCTTTATTGAGAACACATCGACACCTGCTCAGTCATGCAATTATCCAATCATCCAAACATGTGGCAGCGGTACAATGTATAAAATTATGCAAATGCAGGTCAAGCCTTTCAGTTCTCGTACAAATTAAACAACAAAATTGGGGAAAACATGTCATATCAGTGACTTTGACTTTGTGGCATTGTTGTTGAGGATATAAAATGGCATAAAAAACTTCCAGTGAGCAGCAGTTCTTCAGGTGGAAATGTCTTGTTTATGAGAGAGATCAGAAAATATCTAGACTGGTTTGAGCTGACAGGAAATATACAATATCTTCAAATTATCACTCTTGGCCAAGAAGAGGAAATTGAGGCTCTTATAAATTGGATAGATGAAGATTGGAAGATGAGTAGGAATCAATATTCCAACTATTCACCTGCCTATTTTTGAAAATCCTAGAACTTGAAGCAGAATTCATTGTTTGCCAGGTGATTATGGGAAAGCAACATATGCATGCAACTATGGCTCACTGGCATGACATGGCTCTGTGTGATGGACTGACTCAGGACTTTATTTTTTTTTTATCTGGGACAACATAAGCTTCCACAGTGTAGATGTCAGAGAAAGTTTTAACAGCTAAACAAAACAAATCCAGGTCATCCTCTTTCTCACATATTCTCCAGACTTGTTTTATAATAGCAGAGAAGACACATTACTATAACCAAGCACATGCCAGAAGAAACAACTCCTCAAATAAGTTGTCTTCTGAAACTATACATTTTTATAGTGGTTTCTAAGTGGTTAAACGATTTCTACTGGTCTGTAATAGTTGCTTTTTTTGTTTAAAAAAGGCAAGCCTACTTGTTTAATAGGCATTTAATAGTAATCAGAAAACCCCTATAGATATTCCTACAGGAATTTTCCTAAAGGATTTTCCTAATGGTAGTTACTTTCAGCAGAGTTTGCAATATCATATCACCATCATTAGAGGGTTATTTCCCTTCTGAATCATCAGTCAGACAGTAATTGTGGTTTAGAAATGTGGAAATCATAGGAGCCAAGGCAAGGACACACCTTGAGAATTGTGAACAAAACTGATGCACTTGTATTGAAAAACTGATGCACTTGCAAAATGCTCTCTTTCCTCTGTATTTGAGAGAGGATAACAAAACAAATTATATCTTACTGTATATTTCATTGCTGAAATGCCCTGTGCCACATTAGCTACATACAATAACTCAGAACTATACAGCCATAGACCAACCTATAGGTCTTCACCCCAGAACACTGTGTCCTATGTCCTTCTCTGGGATTTCAGTGCTGGAGTCCTTTCTCCTCCAGTCTAAAGAGTCTGACCTAACTCAATCCGAGTTATTCTATGACCTGGTTTTCATCATATCTATAGGTTCACTCTTACAATATTGATGAAGATTCATCACCACACTGGTTCACAAGAGTTTCTCATGGGTCAGTTCATGGTCCACTACTGTTCTCCCAGTATACTCAGGCTCAGTAATCACATCTCATTTTTTTGATGGCATACAACTCGTCCTCCACCAACTCAACATCTGTCTCAGATATTATCAGAAAAAATGGATTAGATCTGTTCACGAAACTCTTTTAAATCTTGTACGCTTGACTCCGTTTTGCAGGATAACACACATCAGTATAATACAATGCGCTCATAACACATATCAGCGTGTTGTGGTAAAAACATACAGCTTCTTGTGGCACAAGATATAACGCAATAACATTTGAACTGTATCAGAAACAGTACAAATAAAAAGAATACAAAAAGGAAATTTCATAACACGGATTTCATATCCTTTATAAAACCCCACATGCATCCACCACCCCAAATCCCAAAAAAAAACAAAAAACATACAGACACAAATACAGAAAAACAAGCAGAAATAACAGAGAATTGTACAATAAAACTTTTGTGAAACTTCTTATCCATAACTTTGATCTTCATGTGTGTTACACTGATGCTTTAGTGTTCTACCTGTGTGCTTTTCATCACCCTGCAAGAATATTTCTCCTCTACCACTGCACACCAGTAAGTGGCTTCAGTACCATATGAAACCTTTTCAATTACTAAATTTCATTGTGATAATGAGACATTCCTAAACACTGGGAGGTTTTCAGAGTGCCTTTAAACAAGATCACACATATCTGGTGTCGGGCCTCCTACTGAAATCACCAATCAAATAGGCGTGTAAGGCACCATGTTGTGTTTCTGAATAAAATCTGCACCAAGTACTATTCCAGTTCCACAGTATAATCATAATCATTTCGATCAGTTCAATAATTACTGAAAGACCCAAGGGCATACTACAGGTAAACAGCACAATAATTAACTGCACACATGTCTATCACCCAGCGTCAAATATTTACAAGGCAGATGTTTTAAGGATAATACACCAAGAAGATTGTTAATTATGGAATTATGAAAATCTTCTGAAAGCTTTATTCGGAATGTCATAAAAATAAATGTTGTAAATGTTGTAAATACTTCTAGATCTTTCAGGTGGTCTGCTGAACAGAAATGCATCTCCAGTCTTTCAGTAACATTTCATCTTATTGGCCTCAAAACATATGAAGCCCTCAAGAGCATGTGAATGTTCTTTCTGCTGCTATGGAAATATCTGTCAGAGCAAGACATGCTGCCCATTATTGTAAATTATTTCATTTCTAAAATGAATGAAAAAAAAAACACTGGAATGTGCAGGTCAGTGGTGCATAAACATGCTGTATTGAAAAGGTTACAGTGCAGTTTGCTTATTAAAAAATGGACCCCCATTCCCAAATAATGTCTGAGTGGTGTATTTGTGGCTTCGGGCTGGTTGCTTTGATGAACAGTATGGCAAAGACCAATGGGGACTGAACTGTGAGTCAAATTGTCTGCATGATAAAACTGAATTCTTGCTCAATATAGACACCTTACTGTGAATGTTTTTTTTTCCTTTTTTTATCTTTTATATTTTTTATCTTTTTTATCTTATATATTTCAAATATTATATTCTCTGGTTTCATTCATGGTTCTCAAAATTTCATTTCATATTATCGTTTTATTTATTCAAATTATCAGACTTTGTGTGTATTTCCCGAATGGCCTCTTTGTCAAATCTGTCAAACTGGAAAAGGACAACCATAGAAATTGATGGATCTTTGAACATTGTGTACACTTGCTGTCCACTTATTAGACATGCCGACATTGTTTGTATCTTTTAGTTCTTTCTAGCATATTGTATGTTGGTCATTATCTTGCCCTTCATCTATGTCAGTTTTCAACCAAAGCATTGCTGTTGCCTGGATACGTTTGGTTGCCAGACTATTCTTAATCCAGCAGTGACAATAAAGACTTTGTTTACCTTGTGGTGATCTGAGTGAGCGGGAATGTATGCCGTGCATGCATACATCGTAATTCGACCCCCAGGGTGTGGAAAGCAAAGCTACCATATCTGCTTCATTTTCGAGTGCAAACATCATTAAGTGCATTATTCATTGAGGCTCTCTCGCACAAGCCCCTGATTGCAAATTAGTTATAGTCCACCGGGAAAGAAATTGCCCCACAGGGCTCAGAGCAAAGAAATGGGAGAGACTCCCATTGACTTCTCATTCTGTCAAACATTAAGGTTCCCCCATGTCTATATATGTTTCCCCCTTCTAATTTAGCTAGTCATTATGTTCTACTGGGATCTACAACAAGGAGCAGCAATTTACTAGAAAGTTGTTTTAAGGTTGTATATGCATTGTAAGTGGCTTTTAAATAGTGTGTAAAATTGTATGTGCTCTTAAGATGAACTTGTGCAAGCATTCACTGTGTGAACCTGACAGCTTTGACAAATGAATACTATCCTTGCCAGCTGAGCATGTTGAATACCAAAAAGCTTACTTAAAGACATTATCTAGCATGAGTTTTATTTCAGTTGACAGCATAAAGGGCAATTAGGGCTGCCATATTGTCACTGAAACTAGAAACATATAGACAATTTGAATCATTACTGGGTAAAAGCTCCTTTGTATGTAGTTTTGCATGTTGAGAATTTGTGGTTTATTCTGGCTTGAGGGGCAACACAGTAAGATTGCATCAGAAGCTCTAGCATTTCTGCATCAATCAGGGTGAATTTTCATAACAATGTTACATAACAAAATTGTGATTCAACTTTTCTTTCTGTTCATAAAATGGCAATGAATGAACTGAAAAAGAAGATAGATAGATAGATAGATAGATAGATAGATAGATAGATAGATAGATAGATAGATAGATAGATAGATAGATCTATTGCACTTGACCATTACACCAACATGGACATATGTGAACCCATTCCATAAAGCATCCGCAGTAGAGTTTTTGTGCTGATATTTAATGCCAATAGAAGTTTGGAACTCTTCAGCTATGGAATCAGCAAAGCGTTAGCGACTTTTTTTGCACCATGTACCTCAGCGCTCGGTGACCACGCTCTGTGACTTCACATGGTCTTCCGCTTCGCAGTTGAGTTGTTGCTGTTCTTAAATGTTTCCACTTTCTAATAATACCATTTATAATTGATCATGGGATATATAGCAGGGATGAAGTTTCTCGAATTGACTCATTGTAAAGGTGGCATACTATCACAATAACACACTGGAATTCACAGAGCTCTTCTGGGTGACCCTTTTTTTTACTAAAAATTTGTAATGGTTAGGTGCTTCATTTGATACACCTGTGGGCAGTGGGTCTGATTTAAACACCCAAATTCAACAATTAAGAGGTGTGTCCCAATACTTTTGTCTATATCATGTAGCTACAGTAGATAGATAGATAGATAGATAGATAGATAGATAGATAGATAGATAGATAGATAGATAGATAGATGTACAAGAAGGGAGGTCAAATGTTCCTGCATACATTTTCCACTTACATGTACTTCTTAGTGATTAAACATGTTGAGCTCATCTGTCTTCATACCACTTAGACCCAACAATAAACAATGGAAAAATAATTCAACTTTCAACCCTTCGTGTTTGATGCATACAATACATTTTTTATATTAGACATGACAGATAGTCTGTGTGTGTGTGTGTGTGTGTGTGTGTGTGTGTGTGTGTGTGTGTGTGTGTGTGTGTGTCTTCTTTTTAACAAATAGGCTGGGTGTCGTGAGTGAAAAGCTATTTGTCAGTCACTGATCTGCATTCAAATCTGCTATGGTGAAGTAAACACTCCACTCCAGTTATCAAGCGATTGAGAAATTGAGGAGAGAGGGAGGGAGAGAGAGAGAGTGAGAGAGAGAGAGAGAGAGAGAGAGAGAGAGAGAGAGAGCAGCAAAATTATAAATCATATTCAGAAGATCCGTGTGTGTATGGGGTGTGGGTTGTGTCCCCCTGTTGTGGGAAAAGAAATATATAATATTTGACCTTGTGGGAATATTTTTTTTGGTCTCTATTTAAAAAAGCTGCAGCTTTTGTAATTAAACAAAATTAAAAGACGAGATTTGCTTTTGTTTAATTTAATGGTTAAATTATTAATGACGCACACAAGAGATTCAAAATGCCACAAAAACATTTAAAGGAATTTACAAGAATTACAAATGTGTGTGTGTGTGTGTGTGTGTGCATGTGCATGTGCATGCCTGTTGGAAAGTGAAAGGGATGTTAACGAGACAGACGGTTGGTACAGGAGGTTAACTTGTTGTCGTCCCCATGAGCGCACAGACCCACACACACTCCGGGGAATATTCATTGCTGTGCCTCGGGTAATTGACCCAACTGTCTCTCTCCAAAGCAGAACAAAACACCTCCTCTATGTCTTTCTGATTATTATTATTATTATTAAACTACATCCATGCCAGGTCTTTTCTTTTTTGCAAATGTTTTTGTTTTTCTCTAAGGTTATTCAGTAGAGAGATTTTAGTTTGAAGCACGTACAAGGTGTAAGGTATTCTGTTTTGGTGTATAGTTTCATTATTCACTGTGTTGTCAGTGCTGCGTAACAAAAAAAAAAAACTCCATGAGAACTTATTCAATCTTTTATATTCAGCTCCATTCTGTATTACGTGGGAATAAAATTCTGGTCATTGTTGTTACAGATATCCTACAGTCTGTGATGGATAAGGAATGTCCAAGACATCCGTCTGCTCAAGGGTCTTATTTTGGATAAATCTGAAGGCAACATCACATATACAGTACTGTGCAAAAGTCTTAGGCACCATATTATCTGTAGTACAGATTTTGTTCTATAAGTTTATGATGTC
>JAOTRN010000053.1:9630975-9647625 GCA_028566695.1 Bagroides melapterus
AGACATCATAAACTTATAGAACAAAATCTGTACTACAGATAATATGGTGCCTAAGACTTTTGCACAGTACTGTATAAGTTCAGTTCACTGGACCAGAGTTCTATTATAGCCTTTTCACTCTGGTGGTGAAGTAGGTTTACAGGTGTAAGTAAAGTTCATCCTTCATAGATAGAAAATATTTACTGTTTTTATCAGAAATCGAAACAAAATAGCTATTTGTGTGTTACCATTTATTATTATTAGATTATGAGAAGTTTAAAGATTGTTCAAATTAACTACCAAACATGGCTATGATTGTTGCTAGTCTAGGTAAGTTAGCTGTTGATCAGTTTTTTGTGTTTTCTTGTGTACTAAAACATATGACGTGTGAGTAACGTGTGAGTAACGTGATGTCTGCCAAGGTTCATTTTCAGCTTAGAAAGATGCTGCTACTGAGCACACGGATATATGAAAATGGGCAGAAACTCACAACTGCTTTGAAGCATTATCACATTAAATTGATTTTATCACACACACGTAGGCCGGGATTCCGCTACTGAAGTAGTTGATCCTAACTTAATACATATTAACTCTTCCCAAAGGCTTTACATATTCATAATACTGAATTATGAATTAGCTCCTGAGCATTGCCACAGAGAAGTGTTTGCCCTATCTAAGAGATTGAGAGTGTCATGATGCCACAGTCATCCATGGTCAGGGGTCAAAGATAGTAAAATTGGTTATGCTCTGCGGGTGAAAGGGATGACATTATTCTTTTTCTCTGTCATTAGCCGGTTAGGCTGGTCAGTGGGTTGCCTGTGTACAGAGGAGGGTAGTTTGTACAGATACACCAGTGACATAGCATGAGTTTGAAAAAATGAGGTGGCTGGCTTCATGGTTCTCAGAGGAAGCATGTGCTAGCGGTTACCTAGCTGTCACATGATAGAAGAGAGGTAGTAGAACCTGGCAAATGCCTAATAAAGGCAAAAATGTTGGTTATAGCCTCCAAAACTAGTCAATAGTATATTTTATACTAAATAAATAATAAGACATCAGTTTAATCAAAGGTAATGCAAAAATGACTAGTTAATTCACCTCAGTTAAGCTGAGGTATCAGATGAGTTCAGTATACTGAACATATGAGTTCAATGTATTTGTGGTTGTGGTATTATCTGTATGAGAGAAATCACACTAATAAATTCCATTCACCTTTTACCATCTCCAAAAGTCAGCACCCTGGAGAGCAGCAAAGAGATCTGACAATTTGCTGTTCTTTTTTTTTCTTTCTTTTTTTATTGGGTGGAGGGTGGTTGGTGAGGTACTGGGATTTTATATGTTCCTTTAAATGACATAGCATTGCAAGAAAGGCAGAGAACCATGTATATAATATTCACTAAAAAGGGATTAGTTGAAACCTTCCCCATTATCACAGTGGTTGGGTTCACAGGAACACTCAACACCCACCACCCACCTGCCCTCACTCCTCTTAACACTCTACAGATAGAGGAAGGAGAATAACACGTTTTGGAGCGAAATGAAGAGCCTCAGTTCATGACTTAGAGCTCCATTCATGGAACCACACACAGCGGTACTGCTGGCTCAATGGGATACAGACATATTGTACTGAATGCATGAAAGTTTATCTGTGCTTTGTCGGTGTCTGTGTATTCACCTGTGATCTATTCTCTCGGGAATCCACAGCAGGGATTCTTGGATTGAAACCAAATCACCTGTGACATGCATACAGTAAAACCTTTGATATATGTCTGCTACAGATCAAGTGGACACGACTGAACAGTGGAACGCTCTGGAATGAACTTACACTGGATGTCTGAAACCAAAGATTAAAGACCTTATTTTTTAACCAATCAGTGATTTTGTGTTCATGTTGTACTAACCTTTTGTACCAGCGTTTCAGCTTGATGGTAGGTTATTCTTAGTCCCTGAAAGAGGGAATGTAGTTGAGGAAATGTTTTGGATCAAAATTATGATTTGGATCTAAGCACTTCTGTAAGTCACTCTGGTTAATGTCTGGAAAATGCTGTAAATGCAAATGCATCTGAATATAAATATTTTATTGGACTCAACAGATAATGTGTGTTTAGCTGATACACACAGGTTGAAACATAACAATGACGTTGTAGAAGTGGAACCAAATACCAAAGGAACAGCTGCATTTGAGAAAATGTCAGAGCCAAAATTCGCATCCCATATGACATTGCTATCATTTCTACTATTTAATCCAAACCCATTTCTTCTACAAATCCAACTACATCCTTGAATTTTGGAACACTATATAGATTGAGATATTAGGTATTGCGTTACACCCTTACTGTTAGAATTAATTAAGCACCGGGGATTGTGATGTGCAGCTGCTGTGGTATCAACACACTGAAGGCCCAATAAGTTTGAACTTTGTCTTTGCATGTGTTCAGCATTGGAAATCAGGTAGGAAGTACAAAAACCTCTTGTCGTATTGTGATCCAGCTTGTACATCACAAAGCAGCATTACAGTTTTACAGTTTGGAAGATATGTTAGATTAAACTAAAACAAGAGGTGATCTCGGTGCAGGTTCAGAACCTCAAAGCCAGACCAGGGATTAGTGCTGCTTGTTTGATAATATGAAAAATGTTGTTGGGCTGTCTGAAGATCTGTCTGGTTTTATGTGTGAGATGGCTAATAACTTTTTAGTGGGGTTGGAAAGGTGCAGTAAATATCCTAATTAAGCTCATTATTGCAAATAGTATGTCAGTTTCTACTTCAATTTAAGCAAGAAGACTGTCTCCTTATATTATGATCACAAACTGCTAACACACACACTGCTAACACACACACACACACATATGCATTCATCATTTTCCTATTTATCTCCCGGCCATCTTTTTTATTTTGGTAGACGTCATGAAAAGGTGATGGTCCGACAAATATAATGAAAACTGTGGGTGCCAAAGTGTTGTTTTCATCAGTCATCTGTTCTGACTATTTACTCGTAAATGAAAGTTTCCTCTCTAACTGTTTTGAAATGTGATGTCAAGCTGTGAGAATATGCGAGTGTATGTGTTTGCGTGTACATGATATATGTAGAAGATAAACCGAAGAACAGTGGGAGAGGTAGAGATGTGTATGAGTTATAGGGTGGGTTTGTTTAGTCTCGGATGTCATTGTTTTTTAATGTGCGGATGCTTTTAAAGTATGAGTCTGAAATATAACTTTGATCAGGGACTGATTTTGGTACTACACTTCATTATAAAATGATGTGATAATAATGATGTGCAGAATATACAGATGAAAGATTTCCGATTGTGTGAGAAATCAGGAGGAAAAAAAAACAGCTAAACATTGCTAGAGCAAAACTTTCTTGTATTAGAAATTAAAGGAAGGGTGTTGACGTGTCACCTGATCTCATATTCTGTTGCCTCTCTACCTCTGGTGAAGGAATAGGCAACAAGCAAACATTAGATCTCGAGGATGCATGCTTTAGAATGGGGATGAAGGATTTCCAGGCTTAAGATTTTCTGTTTAGTTATCTTATACAGCTTCTGATGGAAATGATTTTTTTTTTTATGTGTATATTGATTCTTTGATCAGTAGTGTTGGGATAATGGGTTGTTGTGTGTTTTTAGTGGGTTTGTTAGTAGTATGTGTTAGTTATTTCTGTAACCATATATTCTTTCTTGAATATCATCAGAAAAAATGCCATATTTCTAATTCTGGCATATGTATGTCTCGATAAATGTTTTTTGAAAAAGAAAGAAAGGTTGTCAAATACTGACATTCTGTATTTCCTGTTAAAACAGGAAGTCAAAGTGATGACATAATAAAATGCAGCCTATATCATTCAGGTTATCCCACAATCTGAAGAATCTACAGATGATAGATGACAGAATAAAAACGACATTAAAAGAAATTGCTTTCTTGATCAATCCATGTTGCATGACGTTTGACTGAACAGCCTGGCAACATGTGCCCATCACTTGTCACCTAAATTCTAGTATCTTTGAAATAAATAAACTCCAACCATTTATTCAAAAGAATGCACAGATATACCACAGCATACAGAACCCTTAGCTACGGCTTGGACATAAACTTTAGAGACGGTCACTGAATTGGAATTGTAGTTCTAGAAGTGATGTGTTTTAAAATAAATATGCTTTTTTTTGTTTTTATGTATAGTGACATTTGGATGTTCTTAAAAATAAGGAGCTGGTATAAAAACCTTTGAAATACTAATTCTCATTGCAATTGAAATTAGATAGGAAGCACAAATGACTAAATTACAGACCTGCAGTGATATCCAGTGATTAATCTTCCTACTAACTATGTGGATTATTTATTTATTTAATTTTTTTTTTTACATGTGCTTTATTTCTCTTGGTAACCCTGAAATGGAAGAACGACAAATAAAAAAGACTGCAATATATTGCTGATATTGTTTACTCAATCCAGATGTCAAGACCTTCAGAAAAAGTGTAAAGAACATATACAGCTTAATCTCATGGTTATTGTTTCATTTCAGCTCCAAACTGCTGTAGTCAAAGCAATAAAAACATATATTACTGAAAGTTTTATACTCATTTTCCCTTCCTGTTAGGAGGGTAGTAAGAAAAGCTCACCACAAAAACGGTGACTGTTGCACGGCTGCCAAGCCAGGTCATATTTTCCTTACAGCTGTTTCATTTCCCTTTCACTATAACTTTGGCTGTAATCTTCCTCCTAGTAGTTACCATGCAGCTGGTGCTATGTAGCCGATTATGTCTCATGTGCTCCATCTTCAGGCGGACAGCTGTGCTCCATGTTTCTAAATCACACAGAGGAGTAAACCTTTGCACGGCAGATGGGATAAATGCAGGAAAAAATTAATGTAATAACCGACCTTTAAGAGCAAGACTGCGGAAGCCGTGTATTCCGTGAGGCTTTTGAGATTTGTCTTGATGAACAGACATGTACATGTCACACACTTCCACAACCATTCATACATTAGATACAGTGAGTGCTCCGACATCATATACATGGTTATTTTATCCAGCACTTGCCTACTACAAGATAAATAAATTCATTTTTGTTCACAATACAACAGGTAGTGTGTTCTGACAGGAAATCGTGTATAAAAAAAAAAAAGCATCATCCTGCAGGAAGAACAAATTAGTTCCTGAATGTTTGAATATCGGATGAAAGAAAGGACTTGTCCAGTAGAACTGACAAAATAGGATAAAAACCTAGCATAAAAGAAAAAGAATTCAAACTGTACCAAAAAAAAAATAGCTGGTCAATAGAATCACTAACAGATACTGACTTTAATGAAATGGGCAAGAATTCTACAAGAATCCACATTAATTTTTTTAAACAAGTCTTGTTACATAATGAATATGAGAATGTCACAGTTGATTTAAACATGGATGAATCATTCATAAAAAGATGAGACTCGGAAAACCGGCTGAGAACTGAAGTGAAATCATCTACGGTCTGTTGCCGCTACATTTGGAATACATTTTCATTTATTTATTGCTCTGTCTGATGTTCCAGCTGTTTTCACTTTCATTATTTTCCCCTGTCATTCTCTCTCTCTCTCTCTCTCTCTCTCTCCACCCATATTTGAATTTTGGTTTCATATCTTCTCCCTGTGTTTATGTAGGTTACCTCTGGCTTCTTGGGTATTCTCCTATTTGCCCAAAACATGTCTGAGACTAGATTGTCTTTACGTATGAATATTCTGATAAACTCTAACATCCTGTCCAGAATGGACTTCAGCCTTGTACCAGTTTTCCCAGGAAAGGCTTCAGCTCCCCAGTGACCCTGACAGGGATAAAGAGGTTACTGAAGATAAATGAATGTAATACTCTATTGGAGTATACTGAAGGTCTGCATTGAAAATTCTCATCCTCTTGTAAGTAAAGGAATATCGTTCTCATTTTCAGGTGCTGACCTTTAACAGTCGTCCTCAAGGATTCAGCTCTTGTTTATTAAGGATCTTTTTGTGTAACCAGTTTTAAAAAAGCTTTTCTGTATCTCCTTCACGTAAAATGGGAATTTTGCATTTTGTGGTATTTGTATGTTATGATTTTTGTTTTCTGTAAATTCTGAATACAATTCATATGATTACATGCATGATTTTGTACATTTTATGTATATTTATGGGCACTGATACATGTATAACAGCCTTCGTTCACAATCCATCTTTTCTCCTACCCACATGCTATGGACTAACATTTTCCGTCACATATACATAGTAGTATTTGATAAATAAAAGGGTAAAGCAAGTCTAATACCCTCTGTATATGTACATCTTGATAAAATGTCAGGTAAGGTAAAGGTGAATAAAGGGAGAGACCTGAATTTATGTAACATCGAGTTACAGATACTCTCCTGTCGTAATGCGACACAGATATCTGAGATTGTTTTGTGTTTTTGTGTAATATGTCAGGGAGGAGGAAAGTGCTGAGTCGACATGCTGGTGAAAGAATGGTGGAAGATAGAGGGGAAAAAAACCAATATGAAATGTCTGGAAGCGTATGAAGACAACACAACCAACACAACTGTGGCTTCACATAATGATAATTCCACTGGCTTGTCAGAGAGCAAGCGTCTGTGTTTTATTTCTCTATAAGACTGTGCATGAAATCAATACTTTCATGGCCACCCAACTGCAAACTTCCTTCTCTCATTATCTATTTTTTCTATTTTTATCTCCCTTTCTTACTAACACTTGGTATTGTATAGTGTTTTCAGTAGCCTGTACGTTAAAAAAATTGTCTCTGATTTACTAAAGGTGTGCATGTGTGTTTGACTTAAAAAAAACAACATGCCAACTGATTTATAGCATGGAGGATTGTGTCTCGTTTTCCATTTGCACTTACGGTTTCTGCCTAGAATAAAGGGTAGTGTGTATGCAAATCATAGATGATTGTAGACCTGGAATCATCAGCTGAAAGACAGCGATCAAGAAAGGGATGCTGAAAAGTCTTTCAGTGGACCAAATCTACCACACAGTCAGAGGTTTTAAAGAGAAATGAACAGCGAAGTGTGAATTTATTCAAGCTGTGACAAATTAAAAAGAGCTGTCTCTCATCATGACAAAATGAAACCATTTCTATTTGTCTCATCACGAATATTTAAGCATTAGAAGCTAACTGTTATTGCCTTTCATTTGTCTTAGCTTGCATAAAGAAATTTGTTAGCAAGAATTTTACAAATTTTTAGTCAAATACTCCTGTTCTAGAACCAATTTACGCTGTGAAACGTTACACAATCTTTGCTCGGCTCAGACTAGCAGGGCTGCCAGTTTCAGAATTTTTTATTTCTGAACATTTTTATTTATTCTGATCATTTTTTTATTACATTTTTCAGAAAAAAATATGAGATATGAAAATATGAGATATGACATTTTGCTCCTTTTAAATGAGAAGGTAGTAAAGACAACAAGAAATGGCAAGAGGAGATGTGGACATTATATGCTAAGTATTTATTAGATATAAGCAATAAAATCAGCTATGATGGTCATTCTTGTTTGAATCTGTAGGAATATTTTTAACTTTGGGGACACCCTAATTCTACTTCTCACACTCATCTTGTTCTCACACTCAAGTGTCCTTATTTTTTTTTTTTCCAAGATCATAAAACAGAAACATAAAGTGGTATAACGTTATGTTATATCTGTATGGTGCAGCTGAATTTTTAGCCTTAGAAATTAATAATAGATTTTTCTTATCCATAATATTAAAACAACATCCATGTTTTTCAGCCTGGTGGATCTCTTATTCTTCTGGGTCTTTTAGAGCTGTTTCTATTCTCTGCTCAATTTTCATGCATCAGCATTTGGTTGAGATGGATCATCACGCCTTCATGAATTAGGTTAGTGTCGTCATTCCGGCTTCAACATCTGTCACTTAAAGTAATGACTGACTTGACTTTCCTAAGTCAGTGCTCCAGATGTTGTCTGCTACCGCATGATGAGAGGATGGCAGGGTGACTACAAAGTGACAGACTAAGGAAGAGAGCATCCCATGCTGGCATGCTTACAGACAAGATATTCACTCAGTAGGATGCCAGATTGTGCTATGTCACCTCTGAGTCGGACAAGTCTCACTTTTTTCTGCTAAAACAGGAAGTGCTGATGGCCATGAAAAGACAAATTGGTCTGCAAGAAAGGCTGAAAGCTTGAAATGTTTCATTCTAAATGAACACCATGCTCTAGTCTTCTGTAACACTTATGTGCAGTGAAGGAGCAATGATTTATAGTACCATGACTTACAAAATCTGTACCATCTCTAAGAAGTTTAGTTCGGTCATCATCCCATACTTCAATTCTCTTATCTCCCTACAAGCTATAAATTCAAATGTAATATGTACCAGATCTTGGTAAGTCTCACTTTATTCATGTAGCAGTGATCTTTTCAAGCCCACTTTGGTACATCATAATAGAAACACAAAGCAAAAAAAAAAGTTCACTATTGAGGATACTCCACTTCAACATAACAAGGCAACTTGACCCGACTAATACACCTGACTGAAGTATCTTATTGTCAGATAATGAGTGGATGAGAGGATGCAGATGCAGGTAAAGCAGTTTTAAAGAGGTGATAGCAAACAAATCCAAAACATCAGGCAATGGGTAAGTCAAGACAGGTTCAGCTCAGGCAAACAGTAACACTGGGATTATGCAGAACAGAGTATTCAGAGAATAGACAATGTCAACAAACCACAATCAAATACTTGGCAATGTCAGGATAAAGTGTAACTGAGCGACAATCTGAACAAGAGAGAGTTCTTTTAAACTGTGGCTGTGAAGGCAGTGCGATTGTGAACAGGTGAGTGATCAAATGCAAGGTGATCGTGAACATAGATGTGCATGTGTGCTCTGGGTAACGAAGTCTGTTGCTGTCATATTTGTAGGCTATGGTGCATTCTGGGAATTGGAGTTTCCTGACGCGTCAGACCTGACCATTATCCATAACTAATTAGATCCCATACCTTGTTGTAGCTACTAAATGTGTATCAGACATTCAGCAGATACATTTCAGCTTCAGCTGCACGGATGCAAGCTCAGAAATCATATATGAGTTTTACAGTCAGGTGTTCACAAACCTTTGGATATAAAGTGTAGCAAACTTTAATCAGACATAGCAAACATATCTTAGTTGGTTGCACATACACCAAGAAGAAAATGAATAAATAAGTACACTCTTATTATGTTTATTTTTAAGGGCTGTTCAAGGATCAACGCCTGATCTCAGCTATTTATTGTATATTTAGAGCTCAGAATGTTTATAACACTGAAATATTGATATAAATGTACATATCAGACACTGGAATATAGGTGAATATTGCATCAGTATACACTCTGAAGGTTATTTGTTAGTGAGGACCAAACAATTGTATTTTAGGTCCTGATAAATACAAGCAAAGAACTGAAGGAGGGTGTACTTTCGTTTACCCATGACTGTACCTAATCACACCATTATATATACACTGATTATATAATTTTTCAAATCCTACCCATTTTTTTTTATTATTTGCCTTCATCATTACTTACAAAGAAAACATCTGCTATGCACCCAGGGGGCAGACATCCTGTTTAAGTGTTTAAACAGTGATTCATTTAAGGGCTTTTCTGATAAGTTTCTGATTTATTTGTTCAAGTACGTGCCTGATTATAGACTGCGCATCATTTATATAAAATCCTCAGTCATTTCAGTGTATATAAACCAGCTTACTCTGGAACATTTTTGTACTCTTTTGACATTTGGTTCTCCTATTGGTCTGGATTTTCCTTTATGGCTTTATAAGTCTGATCAGTTGCCTCATACCTAAATTTTGATGACAGATAGAGAAAGAGAGAGTCAGGGATGAACATTCTCAAACAGTTTCTTTATGTGTCTTTAAAGTGAAAGCTCTAACAGAAAGCTTTAACCTCACAAAATTGATCTCAGCTAAAATGTCAAATATAGAGTCATTTTTTTATATGGAACCTTTTCTTTTACCCAGATATTCTGACTAGAAAAAATAAGCAAATATTCAAAGGTTGGTCTAATAATCATAGACAACAAAACTTGTTCTGATTTTTCACACATTTTAATAGTCATATTCTGCTTGTAACTGTGAAATGTCAACATAAAATGTGGGGGAAAAAAAGACTCCTAGTGCTTGAGACATAAAGTATTGGGATTAAAAGCCTGAAAAGACATGTTCATACAGCATCTTGCCGTCCTGCTGTGTTAGGCTTGTTCAGCCTTACCATACCACCTGTAATTGCAAGGATTAAATTTGGCATATGGCTAATACAGACGTTTTGCTGCTTGTTCAGCAGAAAGTAACATACGATAATGAAGTTGCATGACTTTTTAGAGGTTTATCTGTGCTCACAGATGCTAATGTGCAGTCTAACCTCAGCAAGCAGAACGACCTCGTTTCCACTCATGGATACATCTTTATCATAGTTAGAAGCTCATGTTCTGCAGCAAAAAGCCAGCTGCAGAGTGAATATGATATGATGAGGAGGTACTTACTGAGTGGTGCATTAGCTTACAAGCCATGTTTTTTACCAGTAGTACAAGTGATTCTAATTAAGCCTGTGAAATTCTTTTGTAATATTGTAATAATATCACTGCGTAAAATAGGTGCAAATTTTTTTTTCAGTCATTGAAAGTCATCTGTCTTTACGTTCATTTTCCGATATACTTGCCCATTACCAAACAAAAGTAGCAACGGTGAAACAGAAACCCGTTACATAAATAAGAGTTGTTTTTTTTTTCTTCAATTAAATTACACTAGACGTGTTTTTTTAAACGATTTATGTGAATTAACAACAACAAAAAGGAAAAAATCTGGACAGAAACTTTCAAATTGTGATACTGAGTTAGTGTAGTCATGTTATCTTGTCCTCATTTCCACTTATACATGGTTTTATGTGTTTTACATCTTTCCTTAACATTCAAACATGGCTATTAAATAGCTTCTATTAAATGTGGAGTATTTATAGAAATAGAAAAATCTAATTTCCTGCATCCTACAGTATGTGATGCTTCACAGGTTAAGTGATAGCACTAGTGTTCACTTCTACCCTTCAAACCCTCTTCATTTCCATGAAGCGTTCTTTGTTCTTGTTCACATTTAACACTGGACATAAAGCATTTATTGAGTTATAAATATTGAGGGCTGGAATACGCTGTCATGTCACATCCTTTCAATGTTTCCATTTATTGGAGGGTAATAATGTTCCTGGTGGGTCAATTCCTACCAGTAGCCACCCCACACACACCCATTTCTCTCTCAACTTTATTTCCTCAGCCCTGTACATTTTTCCTGCAGATTTCCATAGTTACAAAATATAATATTTTAATATTTTTTTGTTTATTTCTATAGCCTGTAATTGATGGCAGAGTATCATTCATGTAAAATACAACTGTCCCTTAAGGAGGAATGTGATAATGAGATGAGTCACTGCTGATGCATCACATTTAAGTAGACATTTTTTTTTTAAGAGCATAATCAATACTGATGTATGTTAGATTGATAGTATTGCTCTGTCTGGAAATGCTTTGTCTTAACAACATGACTTACTGATCTGTGATCTGAGTAGCTGTGAGATTCCTCTTCGATATCAACAAACCGTTACTGAAATCTATTTTCTTTTCTCCTGTATGCTGCAGATTTACACTGAATTTTCTCATTCAAATTGTATATATGTATGCATGTGTCTATGTGTGTGTGTGTGTGTGTGTGTGTGTGTGTGTGTCCATTTTTACATTTATATTAGATCCATTTTCAAAATTTTATGTTTTGGAACACCATAAAAAAAACAGGGATGACTGAATTGCATGACCTCAGACATTCACAAAACTGTGATCACTGAACACATATCAGCACTCTTACTCCTGGTGCATGAATAAATCACGGAAAACCATCCCTGCATCAAATGTCAAAGGTTGCTGCAGTGGTACAACTTTAATCATTTCAGAGCTTCAGCCTATGTACAGCAGCTATCTGAGCTCAGCCGGAGGGATAAAAAAAACACAAAGCAACAGATCTGCTGGGAGATACAGGCTAACAGAAAAGTGCCTCTGGATGACCCACCAGAGAAAATCATGTCTGCAGTATTGTCTGGGGAAATACATGGCACATTTAAAGAGTGACAAGCAAGTGCTAATCTCTGCTGGTGATAGAGAAGCTCAGAGCCTGCAGCTGGAAGTGTGCTTAAAAAGGAATTCAAGAATTAAAGCCAGAAAAGGGACGAATACTCAGAACAAAATGTTCATCATTTCTCCAGGCAAGGGATATTCATAACCCAAAAGGCTTATCTAATTTAAATCGCTATTTTACATAAAATTGGCACTAGTCTTTAGACCCCCCTGCCCTGAACAGTTTGAGGATTTTCCTCCTGCCAGTACACCTGTTCCAGCTAATCAGCAAGTTGTGAAGCCCTCTAATGAGCTGGCTAGTTTTGTTAAAACAGGAAAAGCTTCAAACTGTGCAGAACACTGAGTCACATTAGGCCTGAAGCTTAAAGTCTCTGGTATAAATTATTTTAACAATAGCGTATCCATTTCTCTGACTCAGAAATCAAGGATCTCATTAGCAAAGACAAGCTACGATCCTACAGCTATCATGACAAATCCCAGTACAACCTTCCAAACCAGATAGTTTGAGTCTGTTCTCTCAGCTGTATGTGATCATGGGCTCATTGATTTACTAGAAAAGTCTTAAAGTGTTTGTTTAACTCATTGGTTCAGTGGCTTCTACCTAGCACCAATCTCTGGACTTTATATGACAACTTTAAAGGGACAGTGTTGACAGTGTTCCAGCTGCTCCGTCTGCACTAATTTAGGTAATGCCTGTCTGTTGTCTGACTTTTTTTGTTGTTTTGCCATTATGTTTCTGAATGTTTCCTCTGAATACACCGTACCTCTCAAGTTATATTCAGTTATTAATTAATGTCACACAGACTTGCAGCCATGGCTGTGATATGGTTTTAATCATTACAGGATAAAGTGATTACTGAAGATGGATGAATGAACAATTTGCCATAATTCATTCCTCCCTTGGCCTTAAGTGGCATCCTAATTTTAAATTCTTTTTACTTGTACAAGTGAAAAACGGAGAAAATTGCATTTAAATATTCCATTTCAATTCAGTTGAAAGACAGGAACATATTGATTTTATAAAAAAACAACTGCTGTATTTATTCATTCATTTGGTTTGCATTTCATTTACTCTGCAACAAATCAAATCTAAGACCAATTCAGCCAGCAGTCATCCCATGTTTAATAACGATAATAAAATTTCAAAGATCATAAATTTATGAATGAAACAAGTTATCATTTATATCATCACCATCATCCACAACAGTCTCTCTAATCGCCGATCTTCTGAGGTCAGTGATAGTATTTGATGAATCAGAGACTCACTTTTCAACTTTTTGTTGGCTCTTACTGTACATTGCTGCTGAAACAAGCACTTATTAATCCATGGGGTTCATTTTTGATTACCTTTACAAGTTTTTTTTATCTCTGAAAGCTGGGCCATCTGCAAACTGAATCTTTCAGGCGTATGTGCATTTGATAGAGCAACAACAAGGTCAAAACCAAAGAAAGGCTCACACCGTGTAGGGAACTCACACTTAGCCCAATAGCAATTAAAACCTCTTTATGCAGACTAAACATTTGTACAGCTCTTTTTTGTTAAACTGGCTCCTTATTTTCTTAAACTCTGCAAGCAGACAGTATAAATCATTTGAAATTAAATAAAACACTTCTGTATCTTTCAAAGAAAATATATTTACGTTTTCTAAAAATAGAGGTTGCAAATTATGTAGAAGGCAGAAATCCCATCATTGTTGGCTGGTTGCCACTTGAAGCATCATCTCATGGGTTTCTGTGGTCGCTCCTCATAGAGTACATTATAACATGTTGGTGGAAAGCTAACAGCATGCACTCCATCGTGTTTAGTGATGAGGAAGGAAGAGTGTGTGGAATATTCATGTTATCAGCATCATCCTGCCATATGATTTCCAAAGGTGTATTCATTCTTGTGTTTGGTGAAAGAAGTATGTTTTTGAGGGTTTGATAAAAGGTTGTAAGAGCTGAAAAAGTGTACAGCAACTGGGACATTCATTGTCTTTGTTTGCTTCCTTCATTTAATTGTCAGTGAAATCTGTGGAATTACATTGTGCCCCAGACACTGATTCATCTGATGCTTCAGTATGTCGGTCTTCATCAGAAAGTCCCTGGTTTATTACAGTAGCCTCCCTTCATCACTCCCTGCATTTCAGTGCTGCAGAAGCAGACTTGACTGGAAAGATGATGGCTCTTTTCTCTTGCTAGAGTTTATCATTTTGTCATCTCTTGGTGAGTAACATTAGACTTAGTACTTCCATTTACTCCAGTCAGATTACAAAAAAAGAGCATTTCTGTCTGTATGAGAAAAACAGGAGAAGAAGAACAGATGGCGATGGTCAGGGAGAGATTTTCAAGAGTGGAAGGGAGAAGAAAAATATATTAGTATAAAAAAGCACAGCATGAGCCATTGTTGCTGAAAGAAGAGAGGTCAGAGACAAGTGCACAACAGTCAATATAGTGGTTTTGTTAAAGGCAAAAGTGGAGTAAAAATGATTCAGAAAAAAAAACAAAAATAATAGGATAGAGGAAGTATAGAGGACTGCAGAAAGAACATGGAAAAAGTACACCAGTAAAAAACTCATTTTGAAATGAATTCTTCCTTAATATGACATGTTCAGTATGCCACTCTCATATAAATCAGTGAGCCACATGTCTAGAGTTCTAAACCTGCATGCTACAGATGTAAGAAGCATTGTAAAATAGAGCTCTGTATCATAATGCGACTCTGGTGCAGTTTTATGCTTGATCATAACAAAAGGCAGGAATTTTCTGGTAGGGATGCTCATCATAAAAGTTATTTTATTATTTTTATCTCCTTACCTCTTAATGTCAAAGCTCACATTCAGAACATTTCAGAACAATCGTTTCTTAAACTATTTATTTTGTCATAGGTGGCCTTGTATTTGTGAATATTTGATTATTTTTAATCCACTACCACTGAGTGAGTTTTGTTGTCAGTGAGCTCATTACATTAGTGAGCTTTTAGTAGAGCGTGAAAACCGATCAGACTTGTTTAATCACACAGTTGGGTGTGTGTAAGCTTTTTATATGCAGTGTGTAAATTTACATGCTGCACATAAATCCATGATAAAAAATCTATTTTACATACTATTATTATATTTACATGAGAATGTCTCTATCTTGTTCCTTAAATAGGCAGTCAAATGGGTTTAAACTTTATTTAAGCATTTTCACTTAAATTAACAATGAGGTTATTTTCCACCGTCTTAAATGAGAACAATAAATACACTGAGAAATGTTAGAAATGTTTGACGTTATTTTTCATTGTTTTGTTTTTTTTTATTATTTATTAAATTTTTGCTTTGTCACTAATATTAATTATACAACAGAACTGTTGAATTTTCAAATCTGATTGGTCAGAAGGTGTTAGTTAATATTCTATATTATGTTTTTAAGGATGTAATTCAAATTACATGTTTATGTTAATGCTTTTGGTCTAATATTATTGTCTCTATAGTACCAGCTCAATGTATGACATATTTAAAGCCTTTTATATGATTTTTATCAGATTTAATAAGATTAAATAAAACCTATGCTAATTTCTTTAAGGAGATATTTAACATTTTTGGAAGAAGCCTCAGGGCTCAATGCTCATCAGCAGATATTCCACCAAGGAAGAGTCTGCAGGACAAAGGACTTGGTTCTATCTGGTTACTCTGTGAACAATGTTTTTCAATGCCCATCATTTTTTGCCTGACACTCTAATTATTTGTTGTCAACCAGGTACAACTTTTTGAACTCAGGCCATATTTAAAATCAATTCATATTGCGATATAACTTCTATTGATCTCGGCACTTATGTAATTGGTGTTATTACACTGTTGCCAAAGTTCATACCTATGCTAATTACATGCTAATGCACCTGGACTATTATAAAAGCCTGATTGCTGCAATGAGAGGAATTGTTAATAGAGACAGAGAACAGCAGCATTATGACCAATCAGCAGATCTCACGAACACCTGCATTCATGCACGAACATCAGCAGGCTATGTGCACAAAATCCAAAGGGAAACATCTGGGTTTAGTGAGTGAGCAAGAAATGTAGTTTACAGCAATCTTTCTTATTACATTTCCCATGAAACCACAGTCTGTGCCATTTTATTCTGTTTCAGCAACCACAGCCAAGTATTAAGGATTCTAAAATGGTTTTTACCTGACTTCGGTGTGTTTGGAGATGGTGAAGAATATAAATGTGGACTGAGGTCAATGAACACCACTGTTCACTGCTCCTTTGGTATATCTTTTCATTAGAAAGTCTCAGCTTTCTGAAGAAGAAAACCTCTACATAACACTGAATCAGCCACAGTTAGAGTTAATTAGTGTTGCAGATGAATAAGCTAGCAATTGTGCAGTCCAGATTTTCTACGTTGGAGTTAATTCCATTCCTTTTGCATTACCTACAACTTATAAATCCAGGCCGAGAGACATCTAATAAATCAGCATGCAGTCATTAATTAAAATGTAAATATTAGGTTTAATGCTCTACTTTGAGAATTGTCTGTTGGTAAATCTTGTTCTCTTCCTTCTCTGCCATGTAT
>JAOTRN010000053.1:9687426-9697996 GCA_028566695.1 Bagroides melapterus
GTGTGTGTGTGTGTGTGTGTGTGTGTGTGTGTGTGTGTGTGTGTGTGTGTGTGTGTGTGTGTGTGTGTGTGTGTCTTGGGGAGGTTTTGAAACATGAACTAAAAAAATGTGAAGCAGATAGCATAAACGAAGACAAAAAATAAGGAGGGGAGACCAGAAACCAAGCTCAAGGACCTTTTTGGATATAACATAATAATAATAATAATAATAAGAAGAAGAAGAAGAAGAAGAAGAAGAAGAAGAAGAAGAATAACACAGGAACAACATACTCCACACCTTTTCTGTCAGTTAAGACATTTACTAGATCAGATTTTCAGACAGTAAAAAATGTACATAAACTTTGTTAGCATTTTTATTTTATTGCTTAACTTTAATAAAACATATGGGGCAGCCGTCCATGCGCTTCTCACAATACTTTGTTGGATCTTTTGCCCATTCTCTCCAGACAGAACTTGTGTAAGTCTTTATATATGGATAGTTAAGAGCTCTTAGTTCAAAAGGGAGCTACTACTGGAACCTTTAAAGGGAAACTCATTAATAAACACCATACATAAAACAATAAGCTATTCCCCAAAACACAACTGTAAAATATTTTAATTCAACCTTTATTTGTTTTGTTAAAAAGTTAAACACATACCTTTTCTTTAGCCTTTACTGAACTAAATCAGTAGCCCTGTGTGAAATCAGTCTCTAGAGTTTCCATTTGAGATTTACGAAGAACACAGGATGAAAATTGAAATTAGAGTGTAGGGTTTTGGGGTTGTTGCAATGTTGAAATGATTGTAGAATACAGTTCAAACCCACTCCCATGTTACGTTTTCATATAGGATTTAAGTTCTTCTGATAAATAACAACAGCCTTGTTGTGTTACGTGCATTAAATGGCTGCTTAAGCAAACTATGGATCAGCAGATGGACTTGGGAAGTGTGAACTCATTATATTCTGTCTGTAATTCGTATCTTTATGATTCACCGAAATAGGTCGATATATGTATAATCATTTCGTTCTGTTTGTTTATTTTCTGTTATTTCGCCTTTAGTTAGCGGTTCTCTATAGCGAAAACACATTAACAGATTGTTCTTCCGTAATGGTTGTCTGGTAGCTTATGTTTTGTTTGCTTCCCAACCATATTCCGACAAATGGTTATACTGACAAGCATTTTGACCAATACGTAAGTCAGTTTTAAGGTATTATCCAATCCTTGCGCAGGAGGCAGGATTTGTCTGAATGTGTTTGGGGAAAATACGGTACTTGCCGGCCGGGTGCTATCTCTCTCTACAGGTGATTGGTGAGCCTGTGTGACCAATCAGAAAGCGTCTAATCGCTCAGAGAGAAGTTGTTAACCCTATGACTGACGACGAGTCTCTCAGCTGAAGTGATCATTAAAGCGGTGTTGAGCTACTTTTTGGTCGACAGTTAGTGAGCGAAACTGATCTGGATCTTTGGTCTTTCCGATGAATGATTACCGGGGACTTGTGATGGATGAGAAAATGGGTGTAATGATTTTGCTGCAGAGCGTTTGTTGTGTCGGAGCTCTTGGTCTTAACTATGCAGCCGTAGCTTGTCATGTACAACAGAATTGTCACCGTCCACCCTAGTGGTTAAAATGGGTAAGTTGCTCTTTTTGTGAACATAAGTCTTTTTTTGTTGTTGAAAAAATATTGTCCATCTCATCTACGTACATATCTGTGGTACAAGGTTTTTCTTGTTAAAAAATTAGGTCGTAGCTAAGGAATTTTGCAAAGCGACGCAAGAATGAGCTAAACATTAGCTAGGTGGCTAACCTCGATAGGAATGTCTTGGCAGGTCCATGGTGTCGCTCTAACCTTCCATTTCTCCTTAAATGTCTAACAAGCAAAAAGTGACCAGTTTGTAGCAGGAATTTATCTATTTCTGCTTTTAAAAATAAACAAACGAACACCCATTTGGCTGTATTTGTAATTATCTTTTTATTTGGCTATTTTAGTTCCCCAGAAGAGATTGCGACTTGTTTTCCCTCGGCTGCCTGTGGTTTTATATGTGGTTAAAAAAACTCGATATTGAAAAACAATAACGCTTTAAATCTGTATATTTCTCATTCTTACTTCTAAAAGCTTATTTATATGGATGTCTGGAGTGTGTTTTACGGAGTAGTCGATCGTATTATGGGACTTGGTCTACATTTTTAAACTTTTGAGTTGTGCTTTCTTAATAGTTTATTCACTTTGCTTTACATTTCCGGTAATGTCAATTGCATACATCTTGGCACGCGCTTCCAACTTCCTCACTGTTCGGCGTCGGGAGGATGCACGCGCTAGTGTTCGCCGTATAACAGACACGTTGTTTCAGGCATTGTGGCTGTCCTCCTAAAGTTAATTTGCTCTAATTTCGACGCATGTATTTGGCCTCCTTTGCGATATGGCCTTGATCGGTGTCTAATTATTGTCCAAAGCTACTAGGCGGCGACGCCGCGAATATTTGCTTCAGCCATGACACACAAATGCAGCATCGGGTATGATGACTACACGTTAAAGATCGATTTCACTGAGACATTTTCATGGTCGAGACCGTTGAATTGTTGAGCGAGCCTGATTTCCTTGTAGAGTTGATTCAGTGTAACGGGATCGCCCCCCTCTTTTTAGTCTGCCATGGCATTATGTAATTACAGTAGCGAATTACATACAGGCGGGACTGGAACTGCTGGGTTTGTTTAGTCATTCCCACGTTTCGCCGTGTTTAAAGTATGTCAAACATTTAATTGTTTTTATGGCCATATAATTATGATCTAGATCCAAGTTGGTTATTCCTCCTTTTTTCCGACACTGCAGAGTGTAGCCCTGGCTTTGGGCCACGTCCTTTGGGTTCTAATCTCTGATCCTCGCCCCACACACACACACACAAAGCCAGCCACAGCATGCATCTTAGTTCTGCCCCAGTTTACACTGATGCAGTTGCAGTGGGGGAAGGGTGGAGGTGGCTTTTGGGTTTTCTGAGCCACACAGTCTGTGGTGTGCTGACGAGTTTCTGATCAAAAGTCTTTGAAGTTACTATAGATTTAAAGGGTCTCTCTCTGGGTGTCTTTAGCTAAGAAAAGTTGTGTTTTAATGTGTTCTTGTGAGCAAAGATAATGGGAGGGGTGGGAAGGACAGGCAAAGCAGGGAAGAAAGACTGGCTTACATTTAGAGTTCCTGTTTTATTTTTCACTATAATAGTGTCATTAATTGTAGCCTGAACATTTTCACCCAATGAACCCTCTCAAAACTAAATTGAGACAGAGTAGGCCTCAAAATCACTACTTGTAGTCAGGGAAAAGGTAACGGTGGATCAAATGTATTTCAAACTATTGAGATTTAGTAGCTAGTTTAGAAAGTAGACAAAGGACTTGGTATTCAGAATATTTATTTACAGGATTGAGTGGACGATGAAAATACAGAAAATGGCACAAAGCTGACACATAGTATGGATCTGAGGAATGTGGACTGGATGAACATGACATGAAAATAAATCTGTGCCATAGACATTTATTTATATGTATATACGTATATATTTATTTTTTTATATCATATTTGAAAAGAAAAAAATACATCTGGCTTGAGTGCTCCAAGCCAGTGAGTATTCGGTTGTAGCAAAAAATCATTGTATGTTTCTTGCGTTCATTAAAAGGAGAAAAGTGCTGAAATTACTTATTTTTTTCGTATTTTGTTGAATTTGACCAGTATAGTTAATTAGAAAATACAGCTGTTTTTAGAAACAGAAATAAAGAGCCTTTCATAAGTATTCCCCCTCTGAACTTTTCCACATTTATAGTGTAACATTAATTTAATTGTGCTTAAATGGTATTTTGTCATGTTTTTTTGTCATGTCCTTACACAGAGTAGCCCATAATTTGATCTCATTACACCTGGACCTGAAAGGTCTCAAAGTATAACTTACTGATCAAGGAGCTAACTAAACAAATAAACAAACAACAACAACAACAACAAAGTTCTGAAAATATATCAATCAAGTGTAACTCTCCCTAAAGGAGACAACTGTAATTCAGTGACCTGTTAAGGAGGCGTTTGTCAAAAAACAAAAAAGGCTTTTTTTCCAAAAGGCTTTTGTTGGTAGGTTCTCTATTCTGAAAAGAACAAAATTGCACTTTTTGGCCTGAGTAAAAAATTAATACTTTAGGCAGAAACACAACACTACTCATTACCCTAAAAACACATTACGGTAGTGTCATAATGTGTGGATACTAGTCAGGGTTGAAGGCATGATTGATGCAGCCAAATATAAGACAATTCTAAAAGAAACCTGTTCCAGTCTACAAGAGTAGTCCCCATCCAAACTACCCAAATCATACTGCAGAAGCTACAGAGGAACAGTTCAAGACCAAAAACCTGAATGTTTTGGAATAGCTGATTCACTGATTGAGAATCTGTGACAAGACTTTGAAAATTGCTGTTTACTAGTGGTGTTCATCCAATTTGATAACGCTTAAATGGGATAAGAATAAAATAATAATAATGTGACAACAAAACCTTGAACCTTAAGCAGTTTTACCAAGAAGAATTGGCAAAAATATAAGGATTCACGGCAGACCAACACATATCCCCAAGTTCAGCAAATGCCACAGATCAGGTAATTCTGTTGCAATATATATATATATATTTTTTTTTTTATTCTGATAAATTGTTTTGCATGGGTGTTTTCTCTCTCTCTCTCTTTTTTTTGGAACATATGTTATAGGCTATTGTGTAAATTGTGCATCAAGTCATTTACATTGACTGGCAGTCTGGCTTAATACATATTTTGGATATTATGGACAGTATGCTGAGGGGCCTAAAGGTGAGGATTATTTGTATTTACAAAATGATCTTGGCCCTGAGATTAAAAAAAAAAAAAGCTTTGGTAGTAATTTTGTTGCATAATATTTCCCCATAAATAAAACATGAGGCTCCATCAGGTTCATAATATGTGGTTAATTATTGCAGTAGAGTTTGGGCCTTTTTGCCTTTTGTTAGCGCTATATTGCGTTTTCCAGGTAAGAACTACATGAAATGTAGAAACGTATTTAAATTGAGATGTTTTTTGACAAAATTATTGACCAGTCTTTTGACCAATTAACCTGGTGTTTTCTTAGTCAGTGGGCACTCCAACCCCCCATAAAAGAAGAAATGAATGGAAAGAATGAATTATTATTCTAATATTTGTAGCAATGTAGAAGAATTCGCTTTAACTGAATCCTGGTCAGCATTACCGTGTTTGACCAGCAGAGGAAGACAAACCGTTTGCGTTTACTGCGCTTTAGCGGTAGTCTTTACAGCTACATGTTCGCGGTAATTCATTTTACCTCAATTGCTTTGCATATTTTCATTATAGATATTATGACATGTAATATACAGACAGGACATTCACTGTTTGTCCTGTCATATAGTATTGTATTGTCTGGACAGAGAATACGGTGTGTTATTTACACTGGTTTAATATTTCGGGGTGTATACTACTATATATCGGTTAAAATTTAAGGTTTTTTTGTTGTTGTTGTTTTGTTTGTTTTGAATAACAGTGTGTTGTATCTGCATTGTATCGTAAGAGTTGGCAAATGTGATTAGTAGTGATAATGATGATAATCTATAATAACTGCTATTGTTAAATTATAGCTTATTATTATTATTATTATTATTATTATTATTATTATTATTATTATTCAGGTGTATATAAGGAATGTGCAGTATAATTCAGTTTTGGCAGCTGGATTAAAAAAAAATACCACAACACACAAAAGCCGTTTTTATTTGTGTGCTGCACCCCTTCCCCCAGCGCGGGGGCGCGCACGCGTGTTGAAGTGCGCGGGAATGAGTGACGCGTGAACGCGCGTCGCAGGAGGAGGGGGTCGGGCCGCAGGAAACAAACCCACAGCTAAAGAGTTTTTAATGTCCGCCATGTTGGCCATGGCGCACTGAACCAGGGAGACAGAGCGGCGCTACGGCAAAATCACACCGAGAGAGAGCGACCGAGCCCCGGGCCTTTTCGGCTCCGTTCTTCTCGCTGGACGCGTATTTTTCAAACCAATTCGACGACTGACTCCGAAGAACGACATAGATTCCTCAATGAGAGCTATAACAGTGTCATTTGGGAATCTAAAGGGACATTATATGTGTATGTTACGTGTTTTGATATAAAAAAATGAGTAAATTGTCGTTTCGGGCGCGGGCGCTGGACGCTACCAAGCCCCTACCCGTCTTCCGCTGCGAGGATTTACCAGACCTGCACGAATATGCCTCTATCAACCGAGCTGTGCCGCAGATGCCGACGGGGATGGAAAAGGAGGAGGAATCGGTACGTTTTTAAGACGCCATGGCTCATTTTATACACTATTTCTATATATTTTCGATAAAAGGAGCGCCTCAGTATCGCCTGCGCAGGTTTTCACAAAATGGCCGCCGCTTGGTTTTTTTTCTCCACGGTAAATCGTATTGTTTGTGTATCTCGCGGTGAATTTTTTTAGACCGTGCAAGAACATAAAGACGTTATCTTACGATTTTGGGCAAAATATTCGTTTTGTGTCGTGGTCTTTGATTAGCAATCGCCTTGCAAAACACAAAGGAGTCACGTGACCATGGCTGAACAGCCATTTTGTTAGATTTCGCTCGGAGGAGCTCGTTGTGACTGTACCGACAGAGAGCAAACAGCAGAGGGCGGACCTGAGCTCACACACCCACAGCACATCCACATGTAACCCTGCGATTTCACACAAGTAGTAAATTCAAACCAGTGCAGCAGGTTTATAAGCAGATCTGGAAATATGTGGAGTCTTCAGGCACTCGTTTCCAGATCTCCGAGTGTTTGGCAAATGCTTTTGGATAACACGGTTGTTTTATCCTTAAAGCAATAGAACAAGTTGTTTTTAGACATTTCTTTCTTGATGCTTGTTTTTACTTTTGATGTTGGTTAAGTATTTGTTTACAGAGCAGAAACAAATGGTCTGTGAAGTTTAATAATTTCAGAATGTATGTTCTGCAAGAGAAACGGACAAAAACCCTGAAGCAACTTCCACTTGAGTCTAATTTTTTTGATCAAGCCCAATCCAGGGGAAGTGTTTGTATTCACTGTGTGCAGCATGAGAGTTCTTGAATGCTGATCTCTGTGTGTGTGTGTGTGTGTGTGTGTGTGTGTGTGTGTGTGTGTATTTATACACATTTCTTAAACTGCCTTAGTTAGACACACGTGAGTGTGGACATTGTTACTGAATTATTATTAGTGTAGTTGTCTCTGATATGAATCAGTCAGCCTGCACTCACGTACACAGAACCAGGTGTTATCCCCGGTGCTTCTGCTTTCTTTGAGCTGGTCACAGTTCCCACTTCAGGCAAAACACCTGCACTGCTTTTTTGTGCATCACACTTTTTAATCAGGGCAAGATGATTTAAATGATGTTGTCAGACCACATTAGAAAATACTTTCATCCTAAAGCAAGTCATTTATAAGGGAGACTGTACAGATGCAGAGCCGTAGTTTGAGTATCAGCATTTGGGCCTAAATCTTAAACATAAGTCTTGCTTGTGATCACAAGATCGAAGTTGTCTTAAATGGTGATGGAAGCAGGCTTTATGTCCATTTCTTAAACTGGTATACTACCAAAACATTTCCTTCCGGGCTTCTGGTTAGTAGTCACTGATGTGTGGCCCATGAACATCATGTACTAGTGAGGTGAACATGCACCAAAAACAGGGATGAGACACTACATGAGTGCAAATTTAATATTGCTCAATACAGTTTAAAGCTGAGGATTACTGTTGTTAACATAATGCACACTTATTTTTGTAGCTGTTTTTGTGTACATTTCAGTTCCATCATGTACAAACATTACGTACACTTTATGTACAATTGATACATACTCAGGATTCCCCTGACCTTATTTAATATGTAAAGCTACCGAATGTTTGTACTTAATATGTTTAGGGTTTGTCTCTAACACTTCAAGTGGTTTATGTTGGTCTGTACTTGAGAGCCACAAACAGCCGTAATCATCATCTTCGTCCTGTTAAAGGGCCGCACACTCCCTTAGAGTATTACCGCCATCTACTCTTCGTTTTAGTAATCAAATTCCTTGTGGGTGTAAACATCCTTGGCGAATAAAACCGGATTCTGATTCTGATCATGTCCCCGAGCTGTTACTGTTGACCCTGTGACGGCGTGTGGAGTTGCTCCTTTTATTGACTTGAGGAAGTGGTCTGTTAATACAAATAGGCATTACTGCCCAATTAACACCTTGTGTAATGCCTGTTTTTATTTTTGCTGAAATAATAAAAAGGAAGTTCTCAAAAGTTCCCTCATTATTCCCTGGCTCACATGGCATTCATCTTTTTAATCTCCTGATTCTGATTTTAAAGATGTAGCTTTCATGGCTGTCCCAATGTGCACAATTCACACATGATTATCTGGAGCAATTCAGATGTAATAGAATGAGTCACATTAAAAAAAATTAATAAATAAATGTGTATGCTACCAAGAATGAAGTTTACATTTACATCATTTGGCAGACGCCTTATCCAGCAGTTAATTTAATAGAAAGTAGGAGTGAACTACGGAAGCTTAATCACTGATCACTTCAGTTGTATGTTTCTGCCTTGGGTTGTGGCAGAAATAATAAACATAACCAGACGGTAATGCCACTACGTGAGTGTATATCACTGTGTGGATGGATGGATGGATGGATAACACCACAAAGCCACAGAGATGTTGCATATCAAAGTTCTGGCAAGAAAATGATCAGAGCATTGTTTAGTGATCCCTGATACAGTATGGGGATTTGTGAACTTGATCATCACTAGGGACTTGTCCAAAAAAAGTGGAATGAAAGCCAGTAAAACTGAGTGCTGTCTGGGTGACTTGTCTTAATTTTCAGTTGTTTAGAACATTCATTATTTAAAAAAAAAAAAAAAAAAAAAAAAAAAAAGCACAACCTTTGTCCTTATTAATTACAATCATCACATAACAAAAAGCAGTGCATAAGATCATAATAGAATTGAACTCGTGTCTGGAACCATGTACTTGAGGGAGATTGGATTGAATTGACATGGAAATGTTGCATAAATGAAGTGTGTGTCGTATAGCAACATCATTTCAGTAGAAGTTCCAGTGTAGTGTATGCAATTGATGATTCACCAAAAGGTTTTAACCCATTACCTGTCAGGTTTGTAACTTGCTAGGAAGACTAAGTGTGTTAATGCATAGGAAAATCGTGTGTTTAGGAATAGATTGGTTTCTTTCATGCTATTCTTCATAGTTTCTAAAAAAAAAAAAATCTAGGTTTTTAAATCCCTACCAAGCTACCTGTGATGGTTCATGATGGTGAAAGCTGCTGTCTTTTCCTAGGCAGGAGTGTGAGCTTGATCAACTAAACATTTAGTTCACCTCACATATAAGCTGTATTTAAAATATTACACACAACCTACTTCATCAATGTGGTGTTCAGTGTGTAGACATGTGGAATATGTTCAAATGGCCTACCCCTTCTCTCTACTATATTATTATTATTTATTTTTTTTTTATTTATTTTTTTTAAGCTGCTATTTAGCATTTTGTCAAAGCTTAAGAAAATGTTGTTACTACTCATTCTTTCCTGATGAGTTCAAAGTGTTTGAAACTGTTGGACATGTTCAGAAAATATTAAATGCAGAAATACGATACATACCCCCTGTTAAGTATTTATTAGATATTATGTTTGAGTTTATACATATTGTAGTCTATTAGAGCTTTTTGATGGTTATTTTAAATATCCAAAATTCTTGATGGTGCACTCTTGCTTAGAGTGCTAACTATTGAAAGCACATGAAACCTGATTAAATGAGCGAATTCTGCACCATGCTATTGATCCTGAGCACTGTGTGAATAAAGGTTATATTGAACCCTCTAAGCACCTGCTGGTTTATTTAGGAAATAATATCCGGCTGCTAAATATAAACACTTCCTTTGTTTAGGATTGGTTTGTATTTTGAGTCTGGTTTTTAATTGACATCTGGTTGTCTGTCAGATTTATCAAAAAAAAAAAAGTGGAGTTACTGGAGACAGTTTTGAAGAGCATGAAATGTGTACTGTCCACTGGTTATCAGCTCAGCTTAGATGGAGAACAGCAGGTGTAAGTATAACTTTAGTGATGAGTTTAATTAAATCAATGAAACGTTTAACGTAGTTAGACGACAAGATATCGCTTGCTGTAAAGAAGGGTGAACTTCCCATAGCCTTATGTACATGGGGTACTGTTTCTGTACAGGATGAATGGGCAGGAATTCACACAGGAATGTAGTATACTCTCCTGTGTGTGTTTATATATTGTTTTCTTCTTTGCACTGTTTAAATTTGTGTGGTTTTTGGTATGGGTTTTGTTTTTTTTCTTAGCCATGTGGGAGCCATGTGATCTGCTTTGTGATTAGCCAAAAAAAATGACTAAATGCCAACCCTGGGTGTGAGTTTGTACAAAAACTTGAGCAAATCATAAGGTTTAAAGCAAGTGCTAAGTATCTACCTATAACATTTGTACTGGTGGTTTAAACATCAGATGCAGATATCTTTAAGCAGGCAGTGGTCTAAATATGGATTCATT
>JAOTRN010000053.1:9703081-9717650 GCA_028566695.1 Bagroides melapterus
ATTTTGGCGCTTTTGTAAACTAGTTGTGTGTAGCTAAATATTATACACATTTATGCCTTTGTAGTTAAACTACAGTGGTTATAATCTATTCTGGGAATCTGGTTATTATTAATCCTTATGGGTTCTCTCTTTTCTGTGTGTTTGCCTAGTCCGTTGAGACGTACTGCAGATGCTTCCAAAGAAACCATTACAATAATGACCTGTTTGATTTCCTCTTTAAATACTGAATGAACCCTGCACAGCGTGCTTATGTTTACTTTTTTCTCCTTTCTTTTTTTTTAATCTTTTAAATTAAATTCATTGTATAGCTTTCAGTCTGGATGCAGAGCAGCCAGATTATGACCTGGATTCTGAGGATGAGGCATTTGTGAATAGGCTGAAGAAAAAAATGGAGGTGGGGGTGCTGCAATTCGAGCAAATGATTGACCGGCTTGAGAAAGGCAGTGGCCAGCAGGTAACGCCATTTCTAATTTATAACCATTTCTTATTTATTCATTCATTTTTATTTATTTATTTATTTTAAACTTTTAAACTAATAACTAATTGTTATTGCTTTTCAGCTGGTGACGTTGCAGGAAGCAAAGCTTTTGCTTAAAGAGGATGATGAGTTGATCAGGGAGGTGTTTGAGTACTGGAGCCGAAAGAGGAAGTCATGTAAAACTGGATCACTTGTGCCACTGGTCAAGCAGGAGAAGAGAGATTGCTCCAGCACCAATGACCCTTATGTGGCTTTTAGGCGCAGGACTGAGAAAATGCAGACCAGGAAGGTGAGTGTCCAAAGACTGTGTCCTGAGTTTTTAAGTTATATGAAACACGCACTCTAAACATTTTGGTCCATTAATATAAGGTATTGACAAATCTCAGTTCTCTATTGCATTGTGTATGCAGTTAACAAAAGAAAGCTACATTTCCTTATGAATTCTGGTTTCAATATATAGAGCCTACTCAAAATAGAATCTTCAAAGCTGTTTTATCCAAACTTACAGACAAATAGCTTTTTGATAAATAGCTTTTCTCTTTATTATTAATACAGAACCGTAAGAATGATGAAGCATCATATGAGAAGATGCTGAAACTGAGGAGAGACCTGAGCAGGGCCGTCACCATTCTGGAGATGATCAAGAAACGTGAGAAAAGCAAGAGAGAGCTGCTGCACCTCACACTGGAGATTGTGGAGAAGAGGTATGACACAAATTCTAGGAAGCATGCCAAGATTTTTTGTTTTGTTTTTTTCTTAATGTTTTCAAATAAATGATACCATGAGCATCACACTGAGCGCTCACTCTTGCTTACCCGTAACTGTGGCATGTGTTCAGGAAACTAGGTTCAGGGGCAGAATTGTGAAAAGGGGAGAATTTGTTTTTTCTTTTTCTTTTTTCCCCCTCTTCCAATATTCCTTAAGGTCTCATCCATCCCTCACACAGTGCATGACTAAATATTTTCAGTAACTTCACATTAACAGCTGTTAATCACTCCTCTGTTGTTCCATGTGGGCGTAAGTGTAATAGGAGAAAGTGTTAACATTTTATAAGCTCTATTTTAATAAGCTCAGAACATAAAGTTACTAGACCTGATCATAGAGTTTCTGATGTAGCATATGTTTGTGCATCTAGGGGGAAAAAACAGTCACCAAAATGTTGGCCAACCTTTCCGCTTGAGCTGTGGTCTAATATGCTAATATCTGCATTTTCACTTGACTTGCTTAAGCGCAGGTTTACTAGTAGTTTTGTGGCTGCTGTATGCTACACTTTGTTTTGCTTGACTTTAGTGATGATTTCAGATTGTTTTCTCCTCATGAGTATATGAAGTGCAGCAAGATTTGGACATGCTGTATTTTGTTGTCATGCATCCAAGAAGTGCTTTAAGTTTAAATTTGTACAAACTAATCTAGAAACTGCATATACTAGGATCTCAGTATAATTATTAGTTCACATGCTTATCCAATCTACACTATAAGATTTGCAAACTGTTCCTCATTAATATCAGTTTCATTATATTGACCCAAATTACTTTATTTTTATTTTTGTTTGTTTTTTAATGTGTTGTAGTCTGAATCTAGTACTGAAAATAGGTGCATGTTTTAGCTGACCACAGGCAAATTGCTATATTACAGTAAGGTCTAGTCATGTAACTCCAAGACGTTGTTTTTTGAAAGGATTAATATTAGATCCCTGATGTATATCCACAGGAACAGCATGCCTGACTTTGGTGCTGATGTCATGGCGGAGGCACTGGCCATGGCCAAGCCCATTTACAAGATTCCCATCATTCCCCTGCCCAGTAGCAGCCAGTATCGCCACCAGGACCATGTTGAGCTCAAGGACTATAGGGCGAAGGTGAGGGTTTATCTGATCTACTGATTTACTACAGTTATACCTGGGCTAAAAAAAAAAAAAAAAAAGGATATTGCAGTGTCTGTGAAATAAATGCCGAGATTTGATTAATCCTAATTCCGTAGTATAGAATTAATAGAATGAGGATTTCTTGACATAAATTGCTACTTTAAAAAAATTAAAAAGACTAACTTTGGCGGTCCTCTAAATCAGCCTGAGAAGACTGAGATAGTCCGGACAAAGAGGAAGTATGAGAAAAAGCCCAAGATCCAGCCATTCTCCACTCCCCAACAGTCTGGCTCTCACCTGTTCAACCTCAAAGACCTCAACCAGTATGACTTTCCCAGCTCAGATGAAGATCCTTTCTCACAGGTAATTGCATGAATTTGTGTGTTTTTCTTAACACTTCTCCATGAATTTTTATGCTGCTAGTTTCTTCTGAACAGACACTAACTCTTAAATTGTTTCTATTGTATGTTTTTTCTGATTCTCTCATATGTAGCTGCATTCTGGGTCGTCAGAGGCTGAGGAAGAGAATGACCCTGATGGAGCTTTTGCTTTCAGAAGGAAAGCAGGCTGCGTTTACCACTCTGTATGTCCCCCATTCTTCCACATTTTTTTCCCCCTCCGTTTTTACTTTTGCTAGTTCTTTAATCATTTATCAAAGCTGTGTTCAGATATTAGCAGGAAAGGGTGATAAGCTACAATTAATTCCATGTATTATCACTTTTAAATAACCCGTATACATAATTTCTCTTTCTCTCTCCTTAGGCTCGTTTGGATCAGAGGGGAGGCTGGCCATGGTGTGGTGAGGCTGAGGGCGGGTCTTGTGAGCCACGATTCCGATATTCTCTCACCAGCCTGTCAGCTCCTCGCCGCTGTCTGGGTTTGGCACGCCGTCGGTTGGGACGAGGTGGCAGGCAAGTCCCTTTGAATCATGTGGCACTTCACAGGAGTGTGTTCTTTTCTTTTTTCGTTCTTTTTTTTTTTTTTTTTTGGGTTCTCTTTTTTCCTTTAAGAACATGCATATAGTGGCATGCTGCTCATTGAGGGAAATTGTGGTAAAAGCTGTGTCGAATGTAAACAGCAATCAGAAAAATTAATATCAGACCTTTTGCACTCAACCTTGTCTGTGTTTGTTGTTGCTGTACTTTTGCCACATGTTAGTCATGTCCTGTATTACTTTACATAATGGACACAGTTCCTGCATTGTGTTGGACTAGAAACTTGTCCTTGAACTGTAGGTTTCCACTTTACAGAAGCTACATTTACTAACTGTGTAATGTTTGTGACTTTTATGTACAGAGTGCTCCTGGATCGGGCCCACTCGGACCTTGACAGCATTTTCCACAGTCTAGATTCTTACATGGAAGGAGATTTGGCAGCTTCTGCTTCTCCTCCTCTCCCAGAGAGCTCCTTGTATAGGAGTACCTCCTCCTCCAACTCATCACAGACTTCTACTTCCTCACCTGACCTGAGGCAAATCCTACAAAACATTAAGACCTGCCGCTGGAGACACTTTAAACCACGGACACTAAAAAGCCAGTCAAACACAAGGGGTAACGCGTCCCACTGTGGTCTCAGAGGTTTCAGTCGATCCTTAACCACAACGTTAGGTTCAGGCATTAACGCACCAAACAGAGGAGCTGCTACCATAAATTCTTCAGTTGGTGAGTTTGTATGTGCTCACATAAACAGGCTTCACACCTGTTCATTTCTCTTAGCACCTTACCTTGAGGCAAATACCATAATTAATTTGAGCAATCCATAGGCAAATAATGTGCTTTCCATTTTTTTAGGCTTTCAAGGCAGTGCCTAATAAGACATTAAACTAAAAATTGTATATTTTCTTAGTTGTAATATTAATCTCCCTTTCCTTTGTCACAGTGTGAGGGAATAATTGGTGTGTGTGTCTTTAATTTGTACATATTGCCTGGTGCTTGGTCATGCTGTAGTATCTTAGGAGGCTACACCTAGCAAACCCACCTGCAGACTTTGTGTTTTATACACACCCATTTCAGTATTGTGAATAACTGCCATATGAAAATCCGGCATGGTTTCATTATGATTGTGAAAAGGAAAGGGGAAACAAATAATGCACGTGGGTTTTCTCCCTCTTCCCAGCAGAACAAGCACAAGTCTTGATTTCACGCTGAACTCATTACCAGATGCTAATGCTGATGAAGTTAAAGGGATTTCATATTTCAACTTCTGTGAGATATGTGCATGGAGAGTTCAATCATATGTGGAGTACATAACCTCATAACATGAACAGAGTTGTTTTGATCTGTGTGGTTAAACTGAGCTTGTAGACATTGGGAGAGCTGCTGTTCTCTGTTGAGATCTCAGCTTTTTATGCTTGTTTTAAAGATTAGAGCCCATCTGTGTGGTGCTTTTATTAATTTTTTTTTTAATAGAGTAAAGTGCAGTGGTAAGGTGTTTAGAGCAGCACAGCTTTTACATAATGTACCACTTCATATACATTTATATGCACATGCCTTTCAAATAAATCTGGGCAACTAGATGGCTAATGCACGGGTAGCAATTAAGAGGTTTAGGAAGGTGAACACAGACATGATGGATGCTTTGATGGAAATATTTATGTTTTGTGCTAATGATTGTCATATTTGTGTTCATCAGTGTTCACAGCAGAACAGTTTCAAGAGCACCAGGAACAGCTGGCTCTCATGCAGAAACAACAGCTGGAGCAGATCCAACAGCAGACCAGTGAAGTCTCGAACAACACTCAGGTATATTTTGCGGGTAAAAGAGAGAAGTAAGGCAGACATTGCAAATCATTTTCATTTATTAACTTTCTATTCATTTACATTTAGTCTCAAGTCTCCACATCTAACATGCTGGATTCAGCCAGTGCCCAGTTTGCAGCGTCTGCCCTGGTCACCTCTGATCAGCTGTTGACTCTAAAAGTCAAGGAAGATGGTGTTGTAGGGAGTGGAGTCAATGGCATTCTCCAGGCCTCAGGTGAGACCAAGGGGTACAAGTTTCTGGAAGTGTTTTATTTATTTAATGTATGTGTGCCATGTCCAGCATATTACAGTCCATTTGATAAAGTAGCAATATAGATATATTTTGGTGTAGGCAACACCTAACAAATACTGATTGTGGTGGCAAGTGCCATACAAATATAGCCTTTGCTGCTTTCACTTTTACCCTGACTCGCATGAATTAGCTTGTTCCTGTATCCAAACCCCTAGAAATTTTGTTTTTTCTTTTTTTTTAAAGGCTGGAATTTGACCCATTCAAAGAAAAACATACCTCTGGTGTCAGCTCTTTACTGCTGTTTGTAATTATTTTGTCATTATATTTTTGCCAACTGTATTAATTCTTTTACAGGAGTTTACAAGGGCTTACAACACTCTACTACATCGGCTTCAATGCTCACAAGCCCACCACCAGTGACTATGACCTCTGCCCCTCCTAGCTTGCCTGCTTCTAACAGTACGAACTCCACCACCACTTCTATCCACAACACACACAATCCACTCAGCAATCACGGGAACAGTACTGCCAACTCCACCCCTCAGCTTCTGATAGGCAACAATCTGCGTCTCAGTGTTGCAGCACCACAGATCGCCAGCCTCAACTCTCGCCATCTGCCAAGAAGTCTCGGTGGCGTGCCACCCGCTGCCTTAAAACTTGCAGCCGCTGCTAGCAATTGTCAACTTCCCAAAGTCACCACTGGGTAAGTGCTACATGAACCCATGATTGTTTAACTTGTAGATCACGGTTTATTTTGCACTGGAAATTGCCATAGTAAGAAAACAAACTTAAAAATACGGTTTGTGTGTTTGTCCTTTTTCTCAGGGAGAATCATGAGCAAGAAAAGCAGTCGCTCAACAGTATAGCGGAAAACACAGTTGCTATGGAGGTGACGTAGTAACCGTTGCCTGGGCGATCATTTCCCTGCCCACTACCTTCTTTTGGTGCTGTGCACCAATCACTTTTGGGAATGCAAAGAGACGGCCGGTTTCCACAGCAACTGTCAGGCCTTGACAGCAAATCTCATCTTTTTTCCCCTTTTTAATATATATTCATTATTGTTAGAGAAAATTCATATGTAAATTATGAATATGGCAAATATTCAATGTACAGTAACTGCATATTTGTAAAAAAAAAAAAAACAAAAAAACAAAAAAAAAAACAAATCCTCCTCCACCCCACCAAAATCTTGTATATATGTTACTTGAATCCAGAATTGTTCATTTGTGATGTTTTGCACTTGGAAAATCCAGAAATTTAAAAAAAAATAAATAAATAAATAAAAAGTAAAAAAGTCAGAATGGGAGAAAAAAAATAATGCAGAGAGAGCGAGCGCGAGACGTGTTGCGGGCGTGAATACCGAGTCACTGCATTGTGCATGGTGAGGAAACCTGCTGTTTTACCTATTTATTGTGCTGTGTTTACACTTCTTTTTCCATGAACACTGTACCGTCATTTGTTCCTGTGTTGTAGGTGTTTGGGTAACTACAGTTGTGTTGTGGTTTTCTCTTTTTTTGTTTTTTCTTTTTTTTTTCCCGTTCTCTTTTTTTGTTTTTTCTTTTTTAATTTGTGAACAGCATCAGGTTCTTCATTCTCCATTTCTGATGAGTCTCTGCAAATCATATGAGTGCACCCCCACACCTGTTGTTGTTTTGTTTTCTTTTTTTTCCCCTTGTCTTTTAAATTGTTTATCCCCTTTATTTGTGTTCTGTTGCCTGTTGGTTTTGTTTAGAATGGGCTTTGTTGGTTGTTACTCGGATGGTTTGGGAATGGTGGGTGGGGTGGTGTGTAGGAATCTTCCATTTATCTAATAATCCCAAAACAAGTGATAGACAGGTCACAAAGTCTTCACTCGGAAGCATCTGTGGCTTCCACCTCAACTAAGCACTGTTTTGTTGTTGTTTTTTTTATTTGTTTGTTTTGGGTTGTTTTATGTTGACTTAAGTAATGATTATTGCTGCTTTTGTATACTTTCAGTTAATTTTTCATACTCTGAAATATAGCGTCCCTCTCCCACAGTAGTTTCTTTGTACAAGAGACAATTATTTTTGTAATTTTTTTGTTTGTTTGTTTTTGGTTGGGGTATTTTTGTTTCTGTTCTTGTGGTGAAGCGACTTTGTGCTTCGCATGGTGGAAGACTTTTGTCCTTGTCAGTACCCATCGCTGATGAGTGAAATGCCGATGACTGTCCGTTCTTGCTGTGCCCGTGTCATTATTTCAGCTCAACGGCACGTGAGATATAGAAGGAGCGGGAGGAGTCACCCAGCTCAAATCTCCAACAGACTCCAGACAAATTCATTTCCTAAAACCACAAGTTAAAAAGGTGTGCCTTCCTTTGGGAATATGCTTCTTCATCTCTTCCATGAAGAGGATGGCTCTCGGGCAAGGCTGCAGTTCTGTAGTCCCGTGTTGTCCAGAGCCTGGATCTCCAATACTCAATCCACTGGCTGAACTGAACCACCATCTAGTCCAACCTGGTGGCTGACGGAATTAAACTATTTAAAAAATAAAAAATAAAAAAAATAAATCATATTGAAAATCAAGAGGGGGAAAAGATGAGACCATTCACACAGAAATCTGATAATAAAGCCCAGGTTATTATATGTGAGAAGAGATCTCTGTGTGCTTTTGTTCAATGAGTGAAAGAATGAGAGCTGGTACTTGTTTTAATATTTACAGGTTTAATCAAGCACAGTATGTTTAATCCCAGTTTTCCAAACTGAGTTTGTTCATTTATATGTTCATCTAATGTCACTGCTTCCTGCATCCCTTGGTCTCGGATGTTAATGGACACTGAGCCTTTCCCAGGACGGCTGTGAGTCAGGTGAGAATACACAGCGATCATGATAGATGTCCACAGACCGGAATGGATTTTGGAGGAGGAGGATGTATTTGAAGAAAGCCAACAGACAATGTTGTCATTTGGGCACTCCATACACACAGCAAGATGATAATGCTTATTCGCAGCTTCTACTGTTGGTCCACGTTATGATTAATCTCTGTGGATGTGCACATAAAAGCTTGAAGGCTGCATTGGACACATGAATCATTGAGAGACAGCAACGCGATTCTAAAAATCCTTAAATTTTAGAATTTTTATTTAGTGATTGACGACTTTTCGGTGTGTTAAAGGAGAGGCAGTGGTAGTGGAGGAGAGTTAGGAAATATGTATATTTGCTGTGAAATTTACTAGAGGAAAGCCATGAAGTGTATACACAGGAGCGATATGCTTTTCAAAATGTGTCCTAACAAACTTTGCAAGGAATGGTGGTTATTTCCAGGACGACGGTAAACGAACTCTGGGATTAAGTGGTAGGAAAAAAAAAAATTTCTTTTCCGAACAGCTGATTGGTCCAAGGTTTGTTTACTGTCCTGAACGTACCCCTGAGCATGCTACCATGGTGATGTAACCCAGTAAAACGGCATTATTGAGAAAACTGAATTATTTAGTAAGATCTAACTAAGCTCCAAGATTGATAGTTAACCTCAAATTGGCTTTGTGAGAAGATCTAGAGTTCGAAATGAATGCCTGGGCCACCAGCACTACCTGTTGTATGCCAGAGAAGCTGTCTTCAAAGTAGCCACCTACTGTTTTTCCAGTTTTTATTGTGTTAAAATATAAACAGAATGGAACAATCTCTGGACCTAAAACTCACTATCCCCTAAATATAATAATTAGTAAATTAGCTAAATATAATTGTTAATCTGAGTGTTACTTCCCCACTCCCACTTTGCTTCCTGTCTGTTGTGCCTCATTCAAAACTTTAAAACTGGCCTCTCCTCACCCTGCATGGAGGGGTAGGACTTGTTGGCGATCGTTAGGTGTAAAGGATTCGCAACTAAATACAGCTTATAAAAATGAGGATGATTGGTATAAAGTGGGCTCTGAGGCCTGTATAGCTTGACTAAAGTAGATGTAAAGATACGGTGTTCTGTACTAAGCTCAATCAGTTTTAAGTTTTAAATCCGGTGTGACGTTAGTACTGACCTACAGAATGTGAGCTTATGTGCAGATCTGAAGACAAAAAAACAAACCCTAGTAGGTTCTTTAAACGGATCATGAGTCATACAAACACTTCTTTGTGTAGTTTATCTTTTTTTTGCGTGTCATGCTGTTTCATTTTAAATCTGAAACTGAGCATTTGAATAAATATCCCACATGCTCTTTCATCATTTTCAGTAATTGCTGAAAAGTATATATCAAACATATATCATTGCATAAACCACTTTGTGTTGTGCTTATGTAAGATCTGATTAGTTTCGTACTTATTCATGAACCAAGATTATGATCCCTGGTGAGTGTGTGTGTGTGTGAGAGAGAGAGAGAGAGAGACAGAGAGAGAGAGAGAGAAATAGCAATGCAGATAGTGATATATAACTCACTGTTATGGTAAATTGAGGATTTCAACTCCTTGTGTTGTCCAGGTTTGTTGTTACTTTAAGAGCACACACAATGATTGACCACATCATACACACACACACACACACACAGTTATCGTATCGTCCTTATTGAGGACCTTTTGGGACACGATTATTAATGAAGCTAATTAATGCTATGCTTCACTTAAATCTTAAGTTTCACCTCAGTAACTCAAAGGATAGACTCCAACTTTTTTTTTAGTAAATTAGAAATACCTCTTTATATTTACTTTGTGGGAACACACCAAATGCTTTTATCCAAATGATGGTAAGAGATTTCTTTAAAAAAAAATACATGTAAAACCATATAAACATGACATTTTTCCCAACCAGCTTAAAGCTGTCAGATATCTTTTATCTTTATAAATTCATTTGGTCCTCACCAAGATATAAAAACATCCCTCACACACAGGCTGGCTATTTCCTGAGTTGATGAATGGTTCTCCAGGAGTGTTTGAAGGTCACTATTGCCAAATGTCTGCCTGAAGCAGAGAAAATCATCAGTGGTGTGAGGTCTGCCTCAGCAAAATATCAGCACTGAAGCACTCGATGAGTAGAAATCCCATTAAATTTTAGCTGTTTCATTATTTAACTAATGAGCTGAGCTGTGTGTCTCATGCGTCTGAGCGTTTTCTGTTTCTTGTTTTTCACTCGTTTTAAAAATATCAGTAGACTCTTCCACCTCAAACACACTTAATTAGTGATGCCATTGGAAGGCATGTTTAATGGAACCAGATGACAAACTGATAGAATCTTAAACTTTTTAAACTTTTAGAAACTTTTTGGCGCACCAAATCATTCAGATAAGGGAAAAAGCCTTAGCACGAGACAAAAGCACGACATTCTGTTTGCATTAGAAGGATTTTGAAACCAGGTTCATTTGCTTTACCTACACTGTAGTAGTTGACTCTGGATCTATAAAAGTGAGTTGAGTTGTTACTATAGAACTGATGTCAGTAGAAATAGTGTGTTTGTACTGACTAGAGTGAATTTAACAGCATTGTTTTCTAAATTAATTTATTAAACAGATGATAAAACAACAGGGGGAAAAAAACTGAGGCAATTGCTGCTGCTGTCAGACTACACAGTGCAGCGAGTTCGTGTGATTGGGTGATCTCTGGCCAACTCATTAGCTGAAATGAGTTGTTTTGTAGGACTCGTCACCTGTGTGTCACAGAGAGGCGCTGTGGTTTCAACTGTATTAGTGAAGACACACTGAGTCACGCTGTCATTCCAGGCCTGAGCTCTCAGCATGCTGTTTGATCTGATGGAGAGGGTGGAGAGACATGATGAGCAAACCGCAAGCAGAGATTAAAGAGAAGAAGCCTGAAGTGGTGTGTGTGTGTGTGTGGGTTTACTACCTCTACCTTGGCTTGTCAGCTTGGCCAAACCTTCTCTTCTTCTCCTCTCCCTAGTAGTCGATCTGGTTTCTAAACAGTGACCAGCTCAATTAAGTTGGTAGCCATTTACACCTGCCTTAGACCAGTTGTCCAGAGAACTTCACATTTAGGCTGATCTAAATGTTACTGTTAGGGTTTAAGGTTAGGTTTGGGATTTAGGATGATGATTAAGGATGGTTAGACTTAGAGTTAGGGCTGGGATTGGTGTTTCTGTTGGGGTTTGGGCTAGGGTTGGTGGTAGGATTAGAGGTTAGAGTTAGGACATTAATTTAGGTTATGGTTGGGTTAGTGATAGAGTTAGGGATTAGTTAGAGCTAGAGTTTGGGCTAGGTTTGGTGTTAGGGTTAGGGGTTAGAGTTCAGGCTTGATCTGGGGTTAGGGTTAGATTAGGGGAACATAAAATCATAATGTGAGAAATCTCTTTAGTACACTGGCACACTATATCACCAAAAAGCGTTCAAGAAAAAAAAATACAGACTCCCCAAATCCAGGTTAGAGCTAGAGTTTGGGTTAGGGTTAGGGTTATAGGTAGAGTTAGGGGTAGAGTTTGGGTTAGGGTCAGTGTTAGGTTATGAATTATATTTTGGTTAATATCCAAATGGATTTTAAAAAACACGGGCACATCCAAGAAACTCCTCTCCCCCTGACGTCCATATTCGTTGGGTTATGGTTGGGGTTAGGGTTTGTCTTAGGGATTAGAATTAGAGCTTGAGTTTTGGTTAGGGTTCTAGGTAGAGTTAGGGTTAGTGTTAGAGTTTGGGTTAGGGTTGGTGTTATGGTTAGTGCTGGTATTAGGATTAGGTGTTATTCCAAAGGCATTTATGATACCATTTGTGTTCCATTTGTATTTTGGGTCTGTAGTTTTCATTCTAGGTTAAAAACACACTAACAAGGTCAAAATGCAGGTTTAGTGTACAAAAAGGTTTATTAAGACTTGAGGTTTCTACATAACACAGCATGGAAAAGGGTCTCAGGAAATATCACTGTTGCTTTAGAGATGAAGCAGAGCTCTGACAAAAAAAAAGTAGCTGATTTAAATCACAGAATGGATTATTATGATTGTGAATTAATATTCAGTTTGGGTTAGGATTAGACATTTGTATCTAGAAGAGAAAAACAGGGACAGGGAATGAAGGCAGCAGTTACTATGAAATAATAACAAAGAAATAATACTTGGGTAAGGTTGTTTTCACCATCTGAAGATCAAATATACCGTTAACAATTAAGGAATAAAACAAGGCGAGGCATGCAGTATTAATTAAATAAACAATAAAATACTTCTTTCCATCCTGAAAACAATTATTTTCCAATAACAGCATAGACAGAAGGGTTTGATTTCTCTTTTCCACAGTAATTTGCCAACACTAATTACGATTTAATTATTTTTATTCACATATTCTCTTTATCCATTTTTGTTATGATTAATTGAACGTTCATGAAACAGATTCCTGTTATCACTTACATTACAGCAGCTATATACAGGATCTCTTATAGATCAACAGCTTGTCATGTTGACAACAAGTGAAGCCCTCCATCCTGAACTTTCCCTCTGACTCTATAAACTCTGACAACGGAGACTCTAATCTGTTGGAGCTACTGTCAGAGCTGGCTACTGGAACAGAAACTTAATCAACACCCCGGAGTTGAATTCTGATTGGAGATTATTTTGAAGCATATCCCTGCAGTTAATCAGCTGCACTTCATCGACGCCTGTGTGCTGATTAAATTTTTTAAAAACATTTAACCTTTGTTAATCAGCATCAAGACGGCCATTTCTTAAATTTTACAGCTTGCATGAGCAAAATTGTAATTTTTTTTATGTGTGTGTACGATTTTGATAATCAGTGCCTGGGAGCCTTTCATATTTTGAGGCCTCAGGACCACTGTTCTGAAGCTTTTGATAGAGGGAGAAAGGAGAGATTTTCATACGACTTACACTTCACTGTCAACTGAGGAGTGAGAAGAATTACATGACCTTTCAGCTAGTCCCGAGAGAGAGAGATGTGAAATGTGAGAGGAGGAGGATGTGAAGGAGTTGCTCCTTCTATTGGTCAAAAAGCATTAAAAAAAAAAACCCACAGACACCAGAATTCCCCATTACTACCTTATCACAATCTCACTACACATAGTGCAAATAAAATACTGTATTAATAATGTTGCTTGTATTTTCATGCTATATAATAATCTGCTACAACGCTTACATGTGGGAATGTGCTCTACTATGTATAGGACATTCATCATTGGCAGAAAAGAGGGATATAAATATGGTTAAACCATAAATATGGTAAAACTTGACAATAAACCCTGAAAGTACGAACAATGAGTCAACAATGAGTCCGGAGTTTTAAATAAAAATAAAAACACTGAATGTGTGAACAAAGAAATTACTAGGAGCAGTCAGGTAGAGAATTAAACAGAATCTAGGAAGTGTAGAGGTCTACAGGTCTAGAGATTTGGATGTACTGGCTGATCATTTATAAGGACATGTGAGTGGAAACTGTCACAATATTATTTACCTCAGTATTATCAATGAAATTTAAAAATATATTTTTATACTGTCTTTATACCATAGCTCTGTTGATTGAGGACCTGTGCATGTTGCTTTCTCTATAATGTGTTTTACATTCTTGAGAGAAAGCGAGGCTGGTGAAAAAAACAGACATACGTACATGTGTTGTGACTATAAATGTGTCTTTATTGAAGTAATAGCAAAAATAATAATTGATGCCAAGTAATTGTGGTATAATTGTTAACTACAATGTCACTGATTTCAGTCCTTTAACAGCACTGTATGAAGTGTTTTAGTCCTTTAATTATTAGTAGTATTAAGAAGTGATTAAAACGTGAAGCTTTTTTTAAAAGAAAGTACAATATAGGGCGATGCTATAAATCTACAACGTTTAATATTGGATTTTCAAGACTGTTTCTCACTGTTTCATAAATATTTTAAACCTGTAGACTTTATAGATTGTTAGACCAAAGACTTTGTAAAGAGTGAACCAGCTTATCCCTGTGAAAATGTCCTTCAGCAGGGTGTATCTTATAGTATGTGGCCCAGGTTGCATCAATAAACAGCTACAACAATCTATTGCATTTGTTAATCCTGTCACTGGTTCAAGAAAAACAGCAACCGATCGGGAATCTTTACAGCTTTCGTGTTTTAAACTAGCGTCTAAGACAAGTCTTTATCATTAATGATGCATTGGCGCAGATCAATGTTTCATGCAAGCGCTACACTGAAAAGCTGGACAGACATGGGGACTAATGGGTAAAGAGAACCTGTGCAGTTTGTATAAACAGAGCTGCCAACATTTATGACAAGACAATCCTAGCAGGCAGAGAGAGAAAAACTGAAGTTGATTATAGAAACCCTAGAATAATATTGGTGGACAGGGCAGAGCAACACTCAAAGTCATA
>JAOTRN010000053.1:9731991-9742956 GCA_028566695.1 Bagroides melapterus
AGAGTCTTTAATAATGTCTTTCACAATCTATTAGCATCTGTATAAACATCTACGAAAGGAAGAAGTGTATTTGGTTGTTATCCAGCTATATTCTGATCTGTAAACCTGTGTCATTAAGAACTTGTTAAAAGACATCATTGGGCACGTTATATCAGGGTGATTAACACAAGCCATAACTGGATACTTAGAGTCAACCACATGTACAAAAAGTATGGAAACATGTGGTGAATATTTCATACAGTTTCTACAGTGAGGTTGACAAGTTTGAATATGAGTCATTGCTGTGTTATTTGTGTCTATAAAATATGTTATACACATTGTGGACCAAGTAGTTTACACTGAGTTGGTTAATTAAAAGCCTATTCATCCCAGGAAATCTGAAGCTTAATGAAAGCCTGTAGTGTACAGTAGCTATTGCAACTGGCAGATTTATATACCTTAATAATGACCCTTGTGAACAATCAAGCTTTGTGTGTATGACAGAGAGCTAAGGATTTTACACATTCACCATTATTGTAAAAAGCTCACTGTTAATTCATTGTTAATAATTCACTATTTCTGTGTGTGTGTGTGTGTTGTCTCTTTAATAATGTGTTGACCCTGTGATGTGTGATTATCTGAACTCTGTCTGTATAATTTAGACCTACTTATGGGACCGTGCCCTAATTAGTTCCTGTAATTAAGGGAAACATTGCGGCAGAAGGCTGAGGACCGAATGAAGAGAGAATGAACTGTAATGAATGCTTTCTCCTTCCCCCACGTCTTTTTCACTTTCATTGTCTCCCCTGCTCTTTATTTCATCTTGGTCCCTGTATAGTTACATTTGTGAATCTTTCCATCTCACATTTAATTACAGCCCAGCTGCAGATAGTATTAGACAGCTGCAGATAGTATTAGACAGCTGCAGATGTACACTAACTGATTATTTTCTGTACAATTTAAATGAAACACAATGAATTCACAATCTCAGCTTTAATCTGAATAAACTCATTTGTATAGGCTGCCCTGTGTATGAAATAAATGTCTTTGCATACACAAGCAGACCTTGTCACAAGACTAGGCAAACTGCAGATACCATTGTCTTTAATTATTTGCATGTTTGGTATTTGGTTGCAAATCCTTTTGTGTCTGACCCACAGACAACACAGGATGCAAATGCATTTCTGTGACCATTTAAGATACTTTCCTTCAAAATTCACGACAATTCTTTACGAGGAGACGATATGAGCGTCCAACATGTCTCACACAACATTAAAAATTCATAATAAGGTTGCGGTAGGTTAGAGTTATGGGTGGCCTTGTGTTTGTACAATTTCTTAAAAACATCATTTGTGTCAAGTTGATGAAATCCAATTGCATCGCTCTCAAACATTGCAGGATTAGATTGTAATTTATATTAAAATGCAATGCAAACAGATCATACAGACTCAGGTCAAGAATTTCAGTTCAATCTGAAGTTCAAAATCAGAAGTGTGAAATGTGATTTGTGACTTGATTATAACATATATGCTGGACACAACAGTCTCTAGAGTTTACACAGAATTTTATTTTACTATTATATTATTACACATGTGATCCTATTAAAGAGGATGGTGTGTGTATGTAGCTACAGTATAAGCGACCATAAATGTTCCAGATGTACATTTTATTTCAATATTTAGACTTTTGAACATATGTCTACATATACTTACCAACGATTCAAACTCTAGTTTAATTCTATGTGAAAATAACATTTATTACATAATAAATTAAGGTTAAGACTTTTTTTAACAATTAAAAAAGGCATTTTATTTGATTGCGTAGTAAAAATGTTATTTTACAGCAGACACACAGACAAATCATTTGGCAGTCTTATAGTCATTTAGAACATTTCCTCTCATGCTTAAATGAATTACCATTAAAACAATGTTTTGGTTTTTTTTTAAGCCAAATTTTATAATTTGACCAATACTGTCAGTTCTTGTTGCAACAAAGGTTAATAAGTGTCTTGCATTTTAGATTAATTAAAATTAAAAGAAATGGATGTTAACAGCACGACATATATTGAATCCAGAACGGTGGGGTAGTGATTTACGATATTGCACATTCTGTGCTTGACTGCAGTACTGAACACAGGGAGGCGCTAGTCTGTGATTTGTTCATCGGTTTCTTTAATCTTGTTTTTAAAAGTCTTTTTATAATTAAATCGATTATGTAAAATTGAGTGATTTCATCATAGTAAATTCACACAATGCGAAATATGTTATGTATAACATTCTACAAGCAAATGTATGCTTTGCAAATAGTAAAGACTGAGTGGTATGCAGGCATACTTCCAAATGGGACAAGTGTTTTTACCCTCCCCACAGATGGTATCTAAGTTGTGTGTGGGGGATTTTCTATTATGTTGGTAAAACTGTTTCAGATATACCAAGACCAAGCCATGTTCTATAATGTATTGTTGAAGGTTTTCAATCCTCTGGGTTGTTTGGACTAAACTTTCAGGATAGCATTTTGTTTTACTCACGTGACAGGGTCTTAACAATCCCAGCCAGTCCATATTTGTGGTATTTTGCTGCAGAATGACCTGAGCCACATATTCAGCATTCTACAGCTCTTACTGGTAGCTAACCACATGTGTTGAAAATGCAATAAAGCCAAAAAATGTATACACTAGAGACCTATCATTAGCAGCTTAAACACCTGTTCATGCACACGTTTTATAACTTGGCACGTAATGTCTACCAGGTAGATTTGTAGGCCATGTTTGTGTAGAGTTTTATGAAACTCATGAGTTACACATACTTACACATGCAGCTGGTGTTCAGCACAGATCCATACCCATTCTCTATCCAAAAGTTTATTTGAACCTGCAGCACCAGCTTCCTGTTTCTCACTCTGATTTCCTGTAGGCACACACTTACTTATTCACTCTCCTTTGTCGTTTATGTGCCGTCTAAAACCTGTTTGCCAAATGTGCAATATTCTATCCCTGATCCTGGAGCACCGCCTGTCCTGCACATTGTAGCGTCTTCTCTGCTCTGTCACACCCACCTCAATTCAGGAGGGTCTGTTTTATAGCTGATTATTAAAATCAGGGGCATTGGAAGCAGGGAAACTGTCTATGACCATGGTATTGAAAATCTGTTACATAATGAATGTACAGCTTCATTTGAATAGCCAACAGTTTTATATACGCTAATTCCTCCACCCAGCCCCCACCTTCTGAAAACAATATGTGTAATATCATATCTAAAACTAAAATAATAAAGTAGCTGACCATGCTATATTTTATGTATTTTTGGAAGAAACCTATAATATTGCATAGATCTGGAACTTCAGGCCCTAGAGTAAATGTTCAGTAAAAGGTGTCCTCCCTGGAAAAGGAGTTCCTCCAAAATCCTTTGTGTTTGTAGAGTATTTAGTCCATGACAATAGGGTTCATGTACTAGCTCTACAGGTCTTAACAATAAAATACTCTCCTGACACACAGCGCAAAGTGCTGATCTCAGTCATGAATAACAGAACAGGATTTTGGTTTCATCATATTTATACAGAGTTGTTTGCCCAGTTTCTAGACTTACTATCAAAACAAATATAGGCGTCTGCTTAGATGTCCATAGAATCTAGTCCATAGAACCTCATCAAAGAAGGCTAATGGTTTGATGGTATGATGGTGGTATAGGTGGCACTGCTGCCTTAAAGGCTCAGTGTGTCCAGTTTGATCCTAAGCTCAGCTTCCTGTCTGTGCAGACTTTCACTGAATGGTCTTTCATCCAGGTTCTCCAGTTTCCTCCAACCAAAAGCATGAAAGTAACTGGATTGGTTATGCTAATTCACTCCTAGGTGTGTGTGATTCTGTATGTGCATGGTAGAATGGATTGGTGTCCTATTAAGTGAGTATGCCCTTCATTGTTGCCATCAAAGACACTGTTTCTAGATTTGGTGACATTTTAGGCCCTTTAAGCTTTATTAAAAAAAAAGAACTCAATATGGTTCTCCAGTTCACATCACAAATACTGATTCATTGGTTAATAGAACAGGTTCATTCAACTCCCCATCAGTGTGTAATGTTTTACTGAGTTGTGTTTGTGATTAATCACTGTTCAACATTGTTACTTAATGACCAATCACTGAGTGCCACTATTTCCCAACTATCAATCACTGATCACTACTGTTTGTTCCATGCTCACAATTCATTTTAAACAGCCTTGAAGATGTAAAAGTGATGAATGAGGGCAACCATTTCCTTGACTACTCATTTTTTGTTGCATTCTTGATAGAAAGTTTGGTCTGTGGCGACCTCACCAATAGTGAGTTCTTTTTATGCGAAATAAACGCAGTCTTTTAATTTCAAGTAAAAAATTATGCTTCTTAATGCATTCTAATTTCTAATGTGATATGCCACTGTTTGTATATATATATAAAACATCATCTGATGACATTTTGAGTGCTTTTAGTTTTTACCTTCAGTTCAGTAATGTGCCTAATATTTGAGTAATCGGATCACATTCATAAAATAAAGCACAAGCTACAGCTCATGTGATACATGCAGATCTTCTCAAGTCGGTATGGTTATTTGGCTCTCTCAGTGTGACACATGTGTCCATGTACCCAGCCCGAATGTGGCCAGGCCTAATTCCACAGCGATGATAACTGAATGAGGTAATGGCTAGTTTGCGGGTAGCTAATCAGCCTAGCGATTTACAATAGTAACAACCAGCGGAAGTCAAAACATGAACTTTCGACGTGGCAGCCAGGATTTCCCTACGTTCTTTGCAGATACAAGTTGACAGTAACATAACCGTAGCTGTAATGGACGTATGATATTTGCTTTCGTGATTGTTGTTATGAGACGCAACCGCCCCCTTGGGACACAGCGGTGACGTCACCGAGCATCCGAGCGCCGCCGAGTGCTGGAGCGGGAGGGTCTGAGCTTTGCGTGCGGTCTCAGGTACACACCCCGCGATGGCTTCAGGATTTGGGGAGCAGTGAGACGAAAAAATAGTTAAAAATATATATACATTTAGGAAGCATCAAGTAATAAACGTCTATATTGTGAAATTGCACAGAGCGTGGCGGGGCGCGGCCTCCTCCTGGAGCAGGATCTCGGATCTCGGCAGTGTTGTGACACCCCATCAGCTCTGGGGGAAAGATGGCGGACCCGGCGGAGTGCACCATCAAAGTGATGTGCCGCTTTAGGCCACTAAACAATTCCGAGGTGGAAAGAGGGGACAGATACATCCCCAAATTTCAAGGAGAAGACAATGTGGTGATCGGGGTAAGTCAGTTGAAATGTCGGTATGCTTTTTTTGCTAGGTGGCTAGTTCGATTATACCCTTGGCTGTAGCTGACTGGCTAGCTAGCTAGCTTGCTAGCTGGAGCTACGTCGCTAAACGGAAGCTCGCCCATTGTAGGCCAGCCAAGTCCTAAACCTTCTTTAACCAGCACTATCGGCAATTCACTAAGTTTGAACGTAACATTTGTTAGCGAGATTGTATGTTGTTCGATAGCTATTTAAACTAACCTGTCTTTATTGTAACCTTGAGAATCAGTTACACAGATTACAGCTATTGTGGGCTATTGGCTAAATTGCTAGCTACATTTGCGATAACGGGCGACAATTGTTATGTGCATGAATGACTTTACAGCTTGCTAACTTTGGACTGTGTAGCAGGCTAATCTCAACCGTTTAGCAAGCTGGGCTAGACTAGCTAGCTTGGTCAGATGTGTAGCATCATCGTATGGCCATCCCTTTCAGAGACTGCGACGAAAGACAAGGCTAGCTGGCTAACGTTCGGTGTGCTTGTTGAATAAACGATTGGTGATAATGCGCATCGTCGAATTCTCGCTATAAATGCAACCAATGTTTATTATACTTATTTCAGGTGAGCCGGAGATAGCTAGCCAGTTAGCCACCCACATATCCGCAACTTAGTCGGCCTTTTTTATTTATTTGTTGGCTCTTGGTGCATTCTTGGTAGCTTTGCCAGTATTAACACAGCTACTGAGGTAAAATATCAAGGCTTCACTCCACCAACAAATAAACACGAATAATGAAATATGTGTTCGCATTTTTTAAGGCATCTTGATTAATGTTATTTCATTTTTAGACAAGCCAGTTGGCACAGCATCACAGCTGCGGCTTGTCCATCATACAGCACTCGGCCTACTTTAATCTCTCATGGCAAGTTAGACAAAGAAATGCCTAACCTTACACCCAGTTTTCAATTAAATATAATTTTCTGGTCGTTCTTGCGCCAATTGTCAGATATTTTAACTACAATGCGTTGCTTTTGACAGTTAAGCCGTAAACAAGTTTGGTCTGTGGTCACGACTTATTCAAACGTGTTGCGTATGCACAGTTAAGTGCAAAAGTTTGCATCGCCATCATTTCTACTGTTAAAATATATCTGTGTACAATTTATCCACAAGATTGACAAGAATTTATAAAAGAAACGTGGGTGCTGCAGTAAGATAGTTGGAAAAGGAAGAATTCAGAGTTTCTCCATGACCCTCCTAGTCCCATGATCTAATTTAAAGAAGGCAGTGTGCAGCATCTGACGGATATATGTGTAGAAGAGTGAACAGAGCTTGGCCAAAAGGCTGAAGAAAACAAGGATGTCCGAAAGAAAACAGGGGCACATGTTTAAAAACTGTGAAGTAATCCATTAGCTCAAAGGATGCAAACTGTGTTATGGGCGCTTTAAAAAGCACAAGGGAGACAAACAAGATCATTCATAACACATTCAGAAAATGGTTTTAATGGTTCCATTATTGAAATCTTTAAATACACAAGCTGATTATTTTAGATGATGCAGGAACAGAAACTTTGACTGTCTTATGCACAATTTTTTTTTGTGTGTAATAAAATTTCTCTCTTTCACTTTTGTCCTAAGGATATCCTGACTTTTGCACTTAACTATACTTAAATGCAAATGAGAGTTTTTGTTCTATATCTAGCACGTCACTTTAAGAAAGCTTCCCACTGTGTATCTACTTTCAATTCTGCCTTAAATAAATTCGAGCATTTTCTGGATAAGTCTAAATTAAAATCTCTGTAATCTTTCATCCCTTATTCTGGAACATGGTGTCTGTTTCCTCATATTAATGTTAGGACTTCCCGTTTCAGCAGCAGCAGCAGTAGTTTCAGTTATGCCCTCCAGTGCTGCATGTACTGTACTGAGATGAGCCGTTATTAGGCCAGAGTACTGTATGTGTTAAATTCAAAGATATATCAATGAACTAATATCTACAACCAGAGAAAAGGGGTTGGTGATACTCTTATATAAGAAAAAACAGTGTGACATGCTGAGATTTAGCAATGTCGGTATTATTTTATTAAAGCCATAATTACTCGTACTTATGTATTCAAAAGTGATGATACATTTTGACATTTACAATAAATGTTGTTTTGCCTAATCTTTGAAGGAATTTTAACAAAAAAGTTGTGAACTGAGTACATCAGTAAATGTTGCAATAGGACTTGTGATTTTAGGCAAAAGTTGCACCGCATGCTAGCTGATTATTCGTCAAATGTGGAGCGATGCCAAAATAATGTTGAATCTGAGAAATCCACTACAGAGGATGGTCAAAGAAAAAACATTGTTGTATACCACTTGAATAAGAGGCAAGTTTTAAGTGCTCAATTTTCTCCAAATGTGTCTTTTTAAATACACTATTGTTATCCTGGCGGACACACAAAATAGATCACGCAGGACAGCGAACCTTCCTGTTCTAATTTTACCTACTGGATAGAAAATTCAATGAACACGCTAAATGGTAGACAAGGGGTCATCAATTCCAATCTTGGAAGTCCAGAGTCCAGCCCTGCATGATGTTTCTGCTTAAAGCTGCAGTGTGTATGTATGCAAAATTCTTCTTTATAAACAGTGTTCCTGAGTTGCTGCCGGTTGCCTGACAATCCTGCAGTACTACCACACAGTCAGACCTGTCACACTTTTGGGGTCGGAATTAGCAGGAAACATGTGCTGTGTAGTACAACAGCTCAGACATCATATTTGGGCAATGGGACTAAGACACTTTATTTTTTTGCACATTATTGAAGATATTCAATATTACACTACTATTCAATATTATGTTGATTTATTTAAAAAAAAGAAACATTTTATTTAAGGTTTTCCTCTTTCACATATGAGGTCACATACATGGTTGCCGGCCCTTCCACCCTCAGAGCATGGGCAGTTTTGTCGTACCTTGCCGACATCAGGATTTGAACGCCCCGTGGTATCACTCCTTTTTTTTTTTTTTTTATTGTGACCCTGGGAGGCTGACTTCTGCCTTTTCCAACATTTTCTGTGTTCTCTCACCTGAGCAAAAAGACTGCTGACGTTTCCACCCCTTTGTAACACATCATTGCACATTTTGTTTTTCTGCATGAAAAATTTCTGCATGTTTTTCTGGATGAAAAACATCCACTCAGTAGGCCATATCAGAATGTTGGTAAAATTTTGTACAAATCCACTAGGGCTGTATATTATTTTGCACCAAAAACAGCAGTGACTAGAAGTCTTCTGCCAATATGTACACAGCACATTCTATTTGTGAACGGTACACGAACAGCACAGTAGCATATTTTTTGTCGACTGTGCATATCGCACACATGCATTTGCATATAATCACAACTAGTGTCAATCTTTTTTTTTCCTTCTTTGCAGCAGGTAGAGACTGTTTTAGGTGTAGACATGGTAACAGATTGCATGAAAAAGTGTTGCATCTTTGTCAAAGATCACGATTCAAGCAAGTTCAGTGTAATAAATCTCAAATGTTTCATCTCCTATAGCTTCAATTATAAAAGACCCAAAGATCCACTTGTTTTTAAGATTTATAACGAAACTGTTGTTAAATATTTGATGTGTATAGCGTTTGTGTGTAGTTGTGTTTATTTTGTCATGGATGAATATAGCTCTGGCTTATTTGGCATTTCTTTGCATGGTAGGGGCCAGCTGGCACTGTTCCTTATCACCAGAAGGATTAATGGAGTAAACCAGACAGCCCCGAATTCCGAACTCTGCAATATCCGCTCACTTCGCTACCTCAGTTGACATGACATTGATGTGACATTAAGCAGGGTGACCAGTCAGCATCAGCTAAAATGAAGAATGAGTATAAGTTAGAGAGATGAGGAGATGAACAGTGCTGCAGTTAGTGTTTTGGCAATTATGGTTTTCAAAAAAACTATACAGGAGTTTTCAGAGTCTGTCTTCAGGGCCAAATATGGTCCATAGACTGATATCAGTTTACTCTTGGTTTCAGTTATATGACATGTGGCCTGGTGGCCTGCATGTAGCATGTTTTCAGACATCGTTAAAACAGTTAGCTATAATGCAAGAGCCTTTTTTTCCTGCCTACACCTGCAAATTAATGTTCTGAGAATACATTTTGTCTGTAGTCCTGGCCATCAAAGTTAGCAGAGCATCCCTCAGGTATTGTGATGAGGTCTAATCTGACTTGGTCTAATCTGACATTGGAAAAAAGTTTCGACACCCCTGGCAAAGGCCAATAATTATTCTCCTGTGGTTACTACTGCACTGAAAGATGAGACAATACTCAGATAATACAGTGATCAAGATGTCCAAATGTTTTCCCAAATAGCTGCCCAAGATATTTTATTTTTTCTTATTTTCTTCCTTATTGCTGATCCACTTGTTGACTTTTCTTTAACCATTAAAACGTGTCTGCTGTATAATTGTCTGGATGCGACACAGCCGAACCATTGAACCATAAGAAACATCTTGGTGTAAACACGATTAAAACACATGCTGTGGTTATACAACAGGATGTGTCCTCTAATCACTAGCAAAGTTTGTTTAATCACACATTCTATCACAGGTTTCTGAATAGAAATTGCTGTATTGCACTGGCACCACAGAGACAGTGTGTGTGTCCATATTTTACTGTGATTGCCGTGTCTTATGACTGCAGTCAGCTGATAAGCCAAAGATACAGTTTCTTGGCAGCCAGCTACAGTTGCTTTTACACATACTGAGGCTGAATAAAGAGCGTCTTTATATGCTGTCTTCTAACACAAATGATTTTTGACTTTTCATTTTAATGACTTTTTCTATGTAATACCATGAACACGAGCTGGGAGAAAGATACAGAATTATTCAGATGCTTCTTTTTCTTTTGTTATTCAGGGAAAGCCGTACATGTTTGACCGTGTTTTCCCATCCAACACTACACAGGAGCATGTGTACAATGCCTGCGCTCAGAAGATTGTTAAAGGTGAGGAGTGTCCCAAACTGAGAAATGGGCTTGCTCACAGTGCTTTATAATCTACCTTTGAATTTTGCACACTGTCAAATGGCCGAATGAACTTAAACATTTTTATATTTCATTGTTTTATTTCAGTAGCAAGCTTCACATGTTAAATGTAGTTTTTTTCTTCCCACTTATAGATGTGCTTGAGGGCTATAATGGTACAATATTTGCCTATGGACAGACCTCATCTGGAAAAACACATACTATGGAGGTAAACTGCAGTAGCCGTGGATCTGCTGAAAGCTGTGTGTAACTCATTTTTACTGCATAACAATGAATCATGCTACACGAATTGTGTATTTTTCCAGGGTAATCTGCATGACCCAGATGGAATGGGAATCATTCCACGTATTGTACAGGACATATTTAACTACATTTACTCCATGGATGAAAACCTTGAATTCCATATCAAGGTAAAGGAACTGACCCATATCACAGCTTCAGGGGCACAGTGTATAAAGTATAATACTTTGGTAACTAATCAGTGATTGTAGCTAACTGGGATGCGTTTGTTGCCAGGTCTCCTATTTTGAAATCTACCTGGACAAAATCAGAGACTTGCTGGATGGTAAGTGTGAGAGTTTTGTTAATTGCTGTAATTATAGGTCTCTGATTATATTCCCTGTGCTTATAGTAACTACAGTGTAGTACACCAGACTGGCGATTTATATCAGAGCTTTAGATTTTTAAAGCACAATCACA
>JAOTRN010000053.1:9743056-9765190 GCA_028566695.1 Bagroides melapterus
TGCTTATAGTAACTACAGTGTAGTACACCAGACTGGCGATTTATATCAGAGCTTTAGATTTTTAAAGCACAATCACATGCTAAAATTTCATTTCTTATGAATGATGACTAGGTCTGGTACATATTTTATTTAGATTAGATTAGATTCAACTTTGTCATTAAGCAGAGTAAGTCTGTGACATAGTGACATAGTCTTTGATAGACCAGTGAAAATGCAATAAATTATTATATACAGATGTACAGTATAATATATGTGTAAATATAGAGTGCAGGGTTAATGGCTATGGGTATTGAAATATGATATAGCAGAATAAATATATGCACAGTTGGAGGATTAAACTGTAAATTAATTCAAAATGATCTCTTGCAGTGTCCAAGACTAATCTATCTGTACACGAAGACAAGAACAGAGTCCCATATGTCAAGGTGAATATGTTGAATGAATAGTGGGGTATCAAAGAAGAAAGCTGTCTGGTGGTGGTTTAATAAGTTAAAGGATAAATAGGGATAATTCATCTCTCTCTCTGTCTGTCTGTCTGTCTCTGTGTGTGTATGTGCAGGGTTGCACAGAGCGCTTTGTTTGCAGCCCAGAGGAGGTGATGGACACCATTGATGAGGGCAAATCCAATAGACATGTGGCTGTGACAAGTATGCTCGAGCACATTTTATTTCTGTCCACCAATGTTCTGACTTATTAGTTTATAAAATATAACATTTCTCAGTACCCAGTGACTATTTCATCTAGTACATTTACCACACATACCAAACGCAGACCGTAGGACCCCCTTTGACAAGGTATTTTATGCTTGGTGGACCACCTGATATGTGTGTATTGGGGCAGATTGTGTTTTCTAGCCCGTCATCAGTAATCAGATTTTGATCATAAAACACTGTTGGCTCAACAGCTGCGCTGCATTTGATTCACAGGTTCCACATACTTTACCAGAAATGTCACCTCTATGCTGAGGAAAACTTGTTAATATACCAATAGTTTATATGGTTTGTGGTATGAGTATAGGTAGAAACACCTAGCATCTCATGTGTATGCGTTGTTTTCCGAGAATGCTTAGACTAAACATTTCCTGACTGTTTTTTGGAAAGCTTTTACAGGGGAACTGGTGTTCTTGAAGTTTGCACTCTTGAGGAAATTGCCCACTAAATATTAGTTATCTTGTAAATCTCGACACTTTGTGTGTTAGTTTCAGACAGGATGCACCAAAGTTTGCTAAACTTATTGAGAGTTCTGGACAGTTGCAAGTATCAAGGGTCTGTCAACAACCCTGACATTTTCTTTTTGACATTGCCTGGAAGTCTAACGTCTTACTTCAGCTTGAGTGGTTTTGCTGACAGACCAACTAGGTTGCACGAGTGATTGTTCAAAACAAAGCAGAGTGGTGATGTATGCGTCACAGAGGAAGTGTATGTAGACTCTTCCTCTTCCCTGTTCAATTTCTGCTACTAATCTGGATGGTTTGCCACAGGTCTGATTTGGCTGTGACTAATGATTTTTTTAAAAACACAAGAAAAATCCCCATGTAGTTCCTGATTACATCATAACATAATATACAATACTTACATGACACAACAGAATCCAGAAAATGGAAGTAAAAGCTGTATATTCTCCCTTGTGTGTTTTTCAGACATGAATGAGCACAGCTCAAGGAGTCACAGTATCTTCCTGATTAATGTGAAACAGGAGAACACACAGACCGAGCAAAAACTGAGTGGGAAGCTGTATCTGGTCGATCTGGCTGGCAGTGAGAAGGTAAACCTAGCCACCATTTCAGCTTTGATATAATTCTTTATTGTTAGTGGATCTTTCCATCTTGTGTTCTCTCGTCCATGTTGTTATGATTCTCTCTCTCTCTCTCTCTCTCTCTCTCTCTCTCTCTCACACACACACACACTCACACACACACACATATACTCTCTCACTCTGGTTTGTAGGTCAGTAAAACTGGAGCTGAAGGAGCTGTGTTGGATGAAGCCAAAAACATTAACAAGTCCCTCTCTTCACTGGGAAATGTCATTTCTGCACTGGCTGAAGGATCGGTATGTTTAGTATATTTGTTATATACCAAATCACAAAACGATATGGAAAATGGATATGATATCCACTGTACCCTGGACACAAAAATAAGGTTTCTGATGCCCTGTCGCATTTAACTTTGCCATTTCAATATCGTCTGCATGTGTCTGTCAGACGTATGTTCCGTATCGAGATAGCAAGATGACTAGGATTCTTCAGGACTCTCTGGGTGGCAACTGCAGGACTACTATCGTCATCTGTTGCTCTCCTTCCTCTTTTAATGAGGCTGAGACCAAATCTACACTGATGTTTGGACAGAGGTGAGAATATACACACAAGCAGAGAGTAACCTTATTATATCAACAGGGAATATTTATAGAATTTTGACAGGGAAAACTTTATTACCTGCCTTATTGATGGCAGTGATAACAATGGTAGTGGTGAACAGAAGAAAGCATGCAGTCACAACATCATGAAATTCAGTTTCTGAAAAAAATTACAAACGCTCCCCAGACATACACAGCTGCCTGTTACATGTTTTCAAGCAACCTCTGTCACTATGATAATAAACTATAACTTTTTGTAAAGCTGCATAGAATTCTTTATTTACAAAGGTCTGGATAAGTAAGTAACATGACTGAATGGTGACAGTTGCATATTAGCACATGGCTTTAAATAAGAAACACCTTTTGTCCAGTACATGGACAATAAACAGAAGAGTCCCCTGTTTTGAAGAATATGCAGAGAGTAAACACCTCTCAGTGAAGGGTTAATGAAATTTAAAAAGAAAAAAAGGTTATTTATTGGTGACTCTTAGGTGTGTTGCCTTTGGTTAAATAATGTACATAAACATATATGATTGGCTCCAGCAGGTGACATGCTACTGACGCCACAATGGTTTATATTTAAAAAAAAAAAAAAAAAAAACTGGAACCAATAGAACCCCTACTCTGTAGTGCTAGCTTTCACCTTTGACCATTCAAGGATAAAACTTTGGGTGACCTACAGAGTTTTTGTATGTATACGCTCTTCAGGGCAAAGACCATTAAGAACACAGTAACTGTGAATGTGGAGTTGACGGCAGAGCAGTGGAAGAAAAAATATGAGAAGGAGAAAGAGAAGAACAAGACCCTCCGCAACACCATTACCTGGCTGGAAAATGAGCTCAACCGCTGGAGGAATGGTAAAATCCTGCATACACTCTAGTTATGATAAAACATTTCTTCAGAGCACAATATAAATGAGCTTTATTTAAGTCTGGCTCTAACTTTGTCTTTGTACGATTTTAGGTGAGACTGTGCCGATTGATGAGCAATATGATAAAGAGAAGGCCAACGCTGAGGTATTGGCTCTGGATAACACCATCAATAACGACAAGATCGCTTCCACTCCCAACATCCCTGGAGTGCGTCTGACAGACAGTGAGAGAGAAAAGTGTGAGGCTGAGCTGGCCAAACTCTACAAGCAGCTCGATGATAAGGTAAATGCTTTGGAGTGTTTTATTTTGAACGGCTGCACCGTTTGTGTTCTCACGTCTCTTGTTTCTTTTCCTGTTTGCTCTCGTTCCTTCTATCCTGCTTGTTGTAGGATGATGAGATAAATCAGCAGTCTCAGCTGGCTGAGAAGCTCAAGCAGCAGATGTTGGACCAGGAGGAGGTAAGAGTCTCTGCAGGTTTTAGCTTCGCAAGACATTTTTCACAATGTGTCTGTTGCGTTAGCTTTGTTAAAGCAAAACTGAGACAACCTGTAGAATGAGCCATGTGTACAGATCTGTAGGTGTGAACTGTGTTAATGAATACATGTTTTCTACAGCTTCTGGCTTCTTCACGGAGAGACCATGATAACCTGCAGGCAGAGCTGATGCGTCTGCAACTGGAGAACGAAGCATCTAAGGAGGAGGTGAAGGAGGTGCTACAGGCACTGGAGGAACTTGCTGTCAATTATGACCAGAAGAGCCAGGAGGTGGAGGATAAGACCAAGGAGTTTGAGACTCTCAGTGATGAACTCAACCAGAAATCGGTGTGCAAGCATTCATTTGGTGTATTATTTATAGCCATGTTAAAGGTCCACCATGTTACACATTTTGAACGGAGGAGGCTTAAAACTGCTATTATGGAGAAAGGAAGAGATAATATTGTACTTGGAGTTTTAAATGGAGAGTTAATAGAGAAGTTAAAGCGAGGGACAGACAAAATTTATTAACCATGTTAATGGAGTGTACTTCTTACCAGAAAAGCTAGCCTTTTAGTAATTCATTTTTTTTTTTGGTAATTCTAAATAATAGTAACTAAAACAGTAAATGATTACATGGTCCTTAGTGCCAGTGATGTATAGTTTTTCCTGCTTGTTTTTCCAGAGTGTTTTAGCCTCTTTAGACTCTGAGCTACAGAAGCTAAAGGAGATGACCAACCACCAGAAAAAGAGGGTGACGGAGATGATGTCGTCATTGCTTAAAGACCTGGCAGAGATAGGCATTGCTGTAGGCAGCAATGACATCAAGGTAAATCACAGAGTGGTTGTTTAACACATCTGCAGAATAGAGTGGCGAGATAACAGGGATGGAGTTTGGTTTGACCTCATATCCTTCTTTATTTTCACTTAACTAAACAAAACAAGCTCTTTAACCTCTGCATTTTGTGTTTGCTACTACTTTGTAATTTCTTCTTTTCAGTTTGACTTTTTTCCTCATACCTTTCTTGTTCTCTTTTTCCTCTCAGCAGCATGAAGGCAGTGGGATGATTGATGAGGAGTTTACTGTGGCCAGGCTTTACATCAGTAAGATGAAGTCAGAGGTCAAGACCCTGGTGAAGCGCAGCAAGCAGCTGGAAGCAGCTCAGACCGACAGCAACAAGAAGATGGACGAGAACGAGAAGGAACTTGCTGCATGCCAGCTCCGCATCTCTCAGGTAACTGACATGACAACACACTTGTTTATTGTTTGCGTGTTTTTTGTTTTTTTTAATTTTATTAATTTTTCTTAAATAAGCTGTGTGTTGAGAATAATGTTAACTGTGGAAAATGTTTTTATTTTCTCTCTCTCGCTCTCTCGCTCTCTCTCTCTCTCTGCAGCATGAGGCTAAAATTAAGTCTCTAACAGAGTATCTTCAGAATGTGGAACACAAAAAGAGGCAGCTGGAGGAAAATGTTGACTCGCTAAATGAGGAACTTGTCAAAATCAGTGCACAGGGTATGCATGCACCCAATGGTCTTTAATTTTTAATTGTCGATGTTTGAATAGGTGATTTTCTAAATACTTGTTGTTTGTAAATCTTTTGCAGAGAAAGTTCATGCTATGGAGAAAGAGAATGAGATTCAAACCGCCAATGAAGTCAAGGTATGCAACTATAAACTATAAATCCATGCAATATAATAGCATCTTTTTCAGAGACTGGATGATGTGCTGAAGCAAATTTACTCTGCCAAGTGAGCTGAATAGTTAATAAGTTCCTGTGATGTATTTGGTTATCCGTCTCACTCAGGTGCCATGTGAGCTGATCCTAGGCAAATGGGAGGAGCTAGAAATGGTTCTGGCTATTGACTGATCAAACTCAATTGTCCTAGTCTCGGTAGACTTTCCACCCAGAGACTTCACTACACTTCTATTCAGTGGGGTGGAGACTGTCTGCCAAAGTGCCTTCCTATTGCGAAATTTAAGAATTAGCTATTCAGTTTTACATTATTTATCCACAGCAATATTTAATACATTCCTTCCTGTTATTCAAGTAAAATCTGCCACACGCCTGTCTATCAGATTACCTTCTGTGAACCTGCAGCAAACTATTTCTGCCTCATATGTAAAGCTACGTGATATGAAAACAAGAGGAAGTTCACAAGAAGAGGTAGAGATCATAATAAACCATGAAAATCCAAATATCATGCACTTATTGAAATTTATAGCCACTTAATTTGGATTAGAGACCGTTTGCCTTCAAGCATGGCGTTGTAATTTGTTTTCCTGATTTTGTGTTCATTATTTTGCACTTTCTCTTTATTTTAAATAAATATTTTCTTTCGATGCTATGCTGGGCATCGTTCCAAGAAGAGAGCGCAAAGAATCGTAATATTGAATTCAGTGATTAATTAGAAAAACTTGTGTCTTTGGAAAGCAGATTACTGTTAAATAACTTCACCCCAGACTGGCTGAGTCAGGATTGTGTTCCTTCACAACAAACTTTAAAAGCTTTCATCAGTATACAAAGCCAAGAAGTAAACTGAAATATTATTCTTACATATACAAAAAAAATGCGTTTGTTCAACATTTAATATATTGACTAAGAATTCTACTGACATGTATATAAAAAACCATACAAATAGTTTATAAGTGAGGTTTACAAAGTAAAGAGTGCAGATTTATACAGACAGGTGAGAGATTAAAGTAATAAACAGTATAAAATGCCTTAGTAAGCTGTTGGGCCTCCATGTGCCACCAGAACAATTTCAGAACCTTATAACATGGATTCTCCAAGTCTCTGGCACTATACTGAGCTGATCTTGAGCTTATCTAATCTTTTGTGCCTCTTAAGGTACATTAAACAGACCAACTAACAAATCCTGCTTAATCTTGCCTCAGGATTTAAATATTAATGCTAAACATCTAAATCTTGTTTTTCATGCCAGATGTTATTTAGTTGGAAGTGAGACAGACTTTGGATATCAGTAGAATAAGGAGTTACAATGGGTTGTGTGTGTGTTTAGGCTGCGGTGGAACAGCAGATCCAGAACCACAGGGAGGCTCATCAGAAGCAGCTCAGCAGCCTGAGAGATGAACTCGAGACTAAAGAGAAACTCATTACTGAACTACAGGAGTAAGACACCCAGTGCCCTACAGATGAGTAATGATGGATCACAAACCCCTGGTTTTTGTTGACTTTAATCATTTCACTCTCTATTTCTGCGTACAGTATGAACCAGAAGATCATGCTGGAACAGGAGCGTCTCCGCGTGGAACACGAGAAGCTCAAATCTATGGATCAGGAGAAGAGCCGCAAGCTGCATGAGCTAACGTACGTGTTTATCACGTGCTCTAGTCGTCTTGAGCATTACATTCCTCTTGTAGAAGCTGATTTTGAAGAATGTTCTTGACAATGATGTACTTATTTATTTAGTTATTGAGTACAATATTTTATTGCTACTGTGTGTTTGTGTGAGAACAGTGTAATGCAGGACAGAAGGGAGCAGGCCAGACAAGACCTCAAAGGCCTGGAGGAGACAGTGGTGAGTTACTTCTTTTCATTGGTGTGGTAGTTTCATGTTATTATACGAAGCTTATATGTGTATTTGTGTCTGTGTGCTCAGTCTATTTTTTCGCTCTTCTCTCCAGGCTAAAGAGTTGCAGACTCTGCATAACCTGCGGAAATTATTTGTTCAGGACCTGGCAACCCGGGTCAAGAAGGTGAAAAATAATGTTATTTTTTTAATATAGTTTGTTTATTTGGAAACCCAAGGGTTTTTGTTTGTTTAGGATTAAAATAAATGTGTTGAGTGAAATAATGGTGTAGGAGGACTTGGGTCATATTTAATTGTTCAGATCCAGCTTGTTTAAAATTACACTGTTGCTCTAATACTAATCATCTTTACTCAATCTGAAAAGTGTTTTGGCAATTAATTATCTGTATTGAGATACACACTTGTATTCACAATGTATGCATGATTTGTTTTTTTTTTTTCCTCTTTTGTAGAGTGCTGAGATGGACTCAGATGACACTGGTGGCAGTGCAGCTCAGAAACAGAAGATTTCCTTCCTAGAGAACAATCTAGAACAGCTCACTAAAGTCCATAAGCAGGTACACATGCACAAACATATCCCTTTCAGAGTAGGGCTGCATAATAATGGATATAAGAATGCTCAATGATCATGCTTATTAATCAACTTAAATCAGCTAGGAAAAGAGAATTTTATTGCACTTTCACTTGAGATCTTTTCTGTACCCCTGCTTACTACAAACGTATGTATATAAGCCTAGATGTATTTCATGCTACCTCTTTGGAAGAATGTATGAAGAGTTAATGTGAATAAGCTTTGAAAGGCATCATTTTCTTCTGTCATAAATGTTAAACTCTTTCATCCACTGCTGTCTGTCTGTTGCTGTGCTTGTAGCTGGTGCGTGATAATGCAGATCTGCGCTGTGAGCTGCCCAAGCTGGAGAAACGTCTGCGTGCGACTGCTGAGCGTGTGAAGGCTCTGGAGTCCGCACTGAAGGAGGCCAAAGAGAACGCAGCGCGCGACCGCAAACGCTATCAGCAGGAGGTGGACCGCATTAAAGAGGCTGTCAGAGCCAAGAACATGGCTCGCAGAGGACACTCGGCACAGATTGGTACACACAATGCTTCTTTAATTACAACAATGATGTTTCCAACAATTAAAGGAGAACTTGGAGCCAGTGTTAGATTAGCTGTGAGAAAACCGCATGCATAAGGCATACACATTTCATGCCCCATCACTAATCTCAAACAGATTTGGTTGTTTTTTCTAGAAATTTCTGGAATCATTTGTCCTAAGGGAGGTATTAACATGAAATGAATTATGATGCATAGAACACAACTGCTGGGGGAAAACCCTATTGGGCATGTAGCTTATTAAAAGGTTCATTTCAGTCTTTTCGGTCTTCATTAATTTCTATGGAACTTTGGAAAGGCTACAAAATATACTTCAGCCAACCACTAGATGGCATTCATTATGTTTTTAGATTGATTCTTTATTGTCAAAGGAATTAAATATCTTGTTATGGTGTGGGGAAAAAAAAGGAGAATAAAGGCCAAAAAAATAAGAACAAATTTAAACTACCTGATCAGATAGGAATGTTTAATTGAGCAGCTATGTTATTGTACTTAGTGCCACTGCTATACAGATCATTCCACACACCTTATCCTTATTGTTACTGTACACTACATTCTTAATTGGTTAATAGATTATACACAGATTGTAGGCTGATATTCTACATTTGATTTGGAATTATTTATTACTTTAAGCTTATTTTGTGATTTGTTGTTTATAGTGTATTATGATTTTCTGACCTCATAACACATTATGTTGTTTTTTTTGTTTTTTTTTCCATCAAGCCAAACCCATCAGACCAGGCCAGCCACCTGTGGCTTCTCCCACACACCCCAACATTAACCGCCCTGGTGCGGGGCTCTTCAATAACCAGCCAGTGGTCATCCGGGGAGGAGGCGGAGCCAAACAGTAAAAACGTAAGGGTTTGTAAGTGAGTAGTGATTTCTACTTTGTGTTTCATGTTGATAATCTGCACTTTCTTTCTTGTTTTTTCTTTTTTTTAGCTTTTGAAGTCTGCAAGTCTAGATGAAGTCAGAAGAACTGAGCTGGCCTTCCAACACTGGACAGTTCAACAGGCCTAACACTTTAAACTATATATATATTTGAATATAAGTATATATATGTATGAAATATTCCTACATTGGCTGTACAGTTGTCCTCTCTGGTCATATGTTTAGAAGTTCCATTTCCCTGTTTAAACACACCAAAAAAGAGAAAGAAATAGGACAAAATTGAGTGCAATCACTGCTCTGTAAGTAGCTTGTAGCTTCACTCTTAATTGCATTAGATTTCTAGCCCTCACTGTGCCAAGCGGAATGTATCATCAAAAAAGACAAAGATTAAAAAAAAAAAAAAAGGCAGGAATGAATGGAAAATTAACTTCCAAAAAAAAGGGTAAAAAGAAACCCAGCTACTGCATCCTTCTAGCTTATTCATGTATGCATCATGCTACTTGTTTTTAATTGTTTTGGAGAAAGTGACTGTTCTTTCTTGCTTCCACTGAGCGGTTTCCAATAAACTAATTCACTTGAATGGATAATTTAAACACTACAGTCAGAATATACATGAACACAGAACCTGTTTTTGTGCACTGGGATAAGTTCTTTGGGCCTTAGCATGGTAATATGTCATAAAATGGAATAAAGTGGAACACAAATGAAGGTTTTTAAGAGTACACAAAGCTGCTGATCATAGACACTCCACATGTTACTTTAAAGCACTGTACAAAAACATAGTGGTAAATGTGCATCATTACTGATAGTAATATCAGCATTACAAAAATGTGTGTAAAAGCTCAGTCTCTATGTAAATGGAAGGTCATCTGTCATGTTATCTATATTGCTGTTTTTATAATTGATGAATTTAACATTAATGACTTTAACAAAACAATCACTACTCATCAGCTCATTCTATTGGTTGGGAGTACTGCCTTATAGTCTTTCAATAGTTCAGCCTGTGATCTAATATAATGTGGATATGTGAAGAAATGCAGAAGCATTTTAACTGTAATAGATTTAGAGATTTTACCTCTGAAGGTTTTTGAATTGAGTTCCCCAATAAGGAAGTGGTGTTGGGCAGTTTTAATCTCTCTTTTTTAGCAAGTGATCATGTTCATTACACCTATATTAAGCAATATAGAGAATGTCAGCTTTGTGGTCTTACTAAGCTTAAAAGCAGCTGTTCTCTATCTTGGTACAGATGCAACACCTGCAGAAACGGGCAGAATTGTTTCTAAGTAACTACTCCCTGTTTTTCATCTCTAAACAAGCCTGCGCCATGTTTGACCATGACCATTTTGCAAATACTTTATTTATCGATGACCATGGCCAGTCGATATTCTTCACCGATTATCACAGTCATTGAACATTGGTGGTCACTGACTGTGATTCTGAATTCTGCCTTTGCAGATTGTATGGACTAAATGCTTTCAAAATATGGCTCTTAGCTTGGATCATGCTGTAGCTCATGAGTATTTATTGTGATTAAATGTAGCCATTGTGTTTGGCTTGCACATTTAATAAAATCAGACTCGGTTAACTGTTTCATACCCACCACTGTTTTTGAGTTTTGTTGCCTTTGTGATTGCAGTTACAAATCTAGGTTTGATCATTGTCTTTTGATAACATTTTTCTTGTCCAGTTCTAAGACTCAGCATGACATTGCAGCGTTTTATGGCCTAGCTGAACATACAATAGGGTTTATTTAATAGTTATTTACCACATTTTTGTTGTATTTTACAGGTGGATGTTTTATTTATTGATGTTTTAATATAGACATGTTTTTTTCCCCCCATTTATTTTTTTCCCTTTATTTTATTTTATTTTCTCTTGGCCTCCGCTTTCAGTTTTTCTTTCTGATGACATTTTCACATACATCTTTATATCTTAGTATGCTCCTTTGTAAATTTTGGTTGCTATAGCAAAGCAGGGTGATGGCTATAAATAACTGATAGAAATGAATTTATTTGTGCAATATGGATCAGGCATAATTAATTTTTCCAGAATATTGATGTAAGTGATATATTAAGCATAACTTAAACATGACTGGCCTGGTTTTATTCCATTTCCCTCTGTACGTTTTGAAAGCACTTTAAATGTTCCATCTCAGTTGAACGCATCACTTATTGTAATCCAAGTTAAAGCGTTTCATGTCAAATTGATTAGATGATTAGATTTTTTTTCTTTGCTGCGTTTTGTAATTATTATTTTTTGAACAGTTTTGCTTACAGAGACCATTTTGTCATGAATCTGCATTGTAGTTTAAATGATAACAGTACCTATGATGGAGAGGGATTTTTGTGTGTGCACACTCAGCTCTCTTGAGTTGTGCAGAGTCATAAACTGGACTGAACTGTATATTTCTTCTGAATGCTTACTGTAGGGCAGGTTTTCACCCCTTGACATGAAATAAAATTAAAATTAATGGCATTAAAGTGTTGTTTTCTGATTTTTGTAGGGATGCATTGAAGGTAGCTGAATTACAGCTTTGTGGGATTTTTTCTTTCCCTAAATAAAATGGTACAGTCTTATCTCCAATACTACTGAAAACCATAGACTTTAAATAAACAGATGGTGGCAGTATTTAGCCAAGTTCTAGCACACGTATCCATGGTATCGTCACATAACTGCTCTCTTGTTCTTGTTCATTCATTAGAAATGTGAAATGATCCAGTTCTGAACTTGTCTGTAACTATAAGGACATGCCAAACGAATCAGAGAAGAGCAACATTTTGCATATGCTTAAGACCATTGCAGACGAAGTCCATTATTTAGAGCAAACTAAGATTCTAAGATATGAGTGTGTGAGTTGGCATCTTTGGGATACTGGGATTAGTTTCTGGATACACAGTGAGCCTGATAAGGATAAGCAGTTAATGAGAGTGTGTGAGGTTGCATGTACCCTTCTGAATCTAATGAATATAATTTCATAGCTTCACCGCCCACCCGTTGATTTTGTTACTGCCTTCAAACACTTTGCATATCGTCTGAAAATTCATCTTTTTTTGTTCTAGATTAGTGTACACTGGGTAGGATCATAGTGAACATTACTTTTGATCATTCAGAATATTTATATTACTTGAAATGTAATGTGTTCGAAATAACGCGTTGATTTGGGATGAACCTACATTTCACTCCAATTTCTTGTTGTTTGTTTGTTTAAACAATGACTGCACTGTAGACATCTTTTTCATGTATTGAGTGGGTGAATGTACATGACAGGTCATGGCATGAACATGCAGCACAGACCATTTCAGCTCTGTAATACTCAGGGTGAGGAATACGAGCACGCGCGGCGACACGGCCACGCGCATTCATTCTCGCCAGAGCACCGGATTGGGAGCGAGGCCGCGCAGGAACACGAGCGCGCGCATTCTGAGGTAGCGGTGGAGTAGCGCTTCGTGCTGGTGCGGTTTAGTTGCAAGTGTTCCTTCACTACACCGCGGAAAAGGCTTCTAAAGTTTACCTCGGGGTTTTCTCGGACAGACGGGCCTGGCAGCACCGAGTACGCGGACGCAAGGTCAGTACATAGGGTTTATACGGAACTCGTTTTATTGGTAAAATGCGCTTTTGTTTGACAAATAAAGAGTTACATTGTTGCTGCTTGATGGTTGGCGGCTTGTACCGCTGCGGCTAACCAGTAACCACTCCAGCTGGTAGAAAAAAAGCTGCGGTGAAACCTACGCCTCATTAAAGGTTAATAGAAAATGCGTTTAAATGGATATCTCATATTGTGGGGAAAAATATGTTTTATTCAATATACATGTATAAATACATACAGCTTAGCTCATACGGTTCAAAGTTAACAGAGAAATTGTGGTGTATAACCGACATACTAATAACAATCCTGTTGTGTTGTGTTGTGTTGGGTTAACTAACCCACAGACAATGCTCGGTTGTGAGACTTGTCTATCAGTCAAATACCTGAAAACGTACCTTGGTATGTGTTATCAAGAGCTTTTAAATTTTTTTTTCTCCGGTTTGTCACTGCTAACCAAACAGCGAGCCGCATTTATCAGTGCGGAGTAGATTATCAGACTGCACACGCTGCTGCTGCTCTTAGGGGGCGAGTCGATATTTATATTTACACAGGAACGGGCAGGAACAAAGTTTTTGGGTTAATATTGACCTCCGTGATACACAAACACACACTGGTGGTGAAGGCTGAGAGCTCAGTGTAAGAACAGAAACAAAAAGAGCTGCGTTTTTACATCATGAACTCTTCGCCATTGCGGTTTTCTCATAGTAGCATTTGAGGTGCAGGCTGCTTTTGCTTTGCCTCTTTAACTGAAGGAACCGCTGGACCTGATGCGTAAAACCCAAGAGAGCACATGTGAGTCCTGACGACGCAAAATGCCATTAGGTTAATTATAGGAGACTTTATCCGGTCACTTAGGGCAGCAGAATAGCATAAGCAGCTTGGACTTTGGGAAAGAAGGCTCGTATTTATCTGCGGAAATGCAACCTTTCCCGCTTGGCTAGTATGTTTGTTCACTGTACGGGGTAAAATGGTACTAAGCTGTACCTTTCTGTCGCTGGGGTGGTTCCCTTAGTGTTTGAACCTTTTATACGTCTCTCTCTTTTCCCTGGAAACAGCTCATTGAGAAATGATTTCATGTACACAAATGGATTAGTTTTAAAAATACAAGATATGTATGTGTTAAGATACACAGTAAAGTTACACACTTCTGGGTGACACCCTGACACATGGAGAACATGAATAGAAAGTCCACACAGGCACAGGTTTGAGCCACTGGAGCTGTGAGCTGGCAGCGTCCCCCAGTTCAACACTGCTGCCTGTATCCGTGGTCACGTCAAAGCGACCTGAGGTGGTCTTGTGGTCATAAATGACATCATGTACCTTAAGGCTTTGCAGAAATAACTGAAGAAATAGAAAAGTAACTGGAATCTTAAGTAACTTGTTCATTCCAGTCTGCTTTTGGTTGCATGTGTTTTTTTCACGTGATGTCAATTCGGAGTTAAGACTGATTTGCGGTTTACTACCAATGCATTATTTGAAACGAGAAGTCAATGTGCTATAAAGAACTTCCTCCAAATGTTAATGTATGTAAAAGTAAGCTACAAACAGGTCTCGCAGGAATCACACTTTTTTCTTGTAAGAAAGCTTGACGGAAAGGATCATATGAACAAAGAAAGACTGAATTTGATTTGAACATAAAAATATGTGCTGTGATGTATTCCCAGTAATCAACCATTCATCCTTAGTAACTGCCTGGTCAGAGCTTTGATGCTTTAAATTAGGCTGCTGGTTTTATTGTATTTTGTGAACTACAATGTTAAATGTTTTGGAGAGATACAAACAAACATAACTGTGTTTGTGGAGTTAACAATATTCAGATGAATGCCTCATTTTAAAATAAATAAAAAAAATAAATAAATAAAATCATCCAGGTTTAGGCTCTATCCATTTTAAATTTAAATCTCACTATATACCACTGAGAATATTTGGATAAAAATACAGGGAATGGTGTTGCTTACACCTCTTACACATGTCCATCCTTCATGTACACTATGCTTCACGGTGTTCCCACCCTGTTGTATGTTTATACAAAATGAAATTATCCATGATGGAATCTGTGTGAAATCGGTGCTACTATCCTTTAAAGATCATACAGGTTTCTGTGAGACTGTCAATCATTTTAGTTGACCCTGAATCCAGACACAGTGTGAGAGCCAGTAGTGATTCCTCTGTGCTTTGTGAGTCTGACCTAACACTCTCAGCCAAACTCGAGTCCTTCCATCTGCTCCCTGCCTCCGCTTTGGGCTCTGTTCAAATTCTGAAATGGGAGACATATGGTGGAGTGAAATCCCAGCCTTTTCTGTTTTCTGGAGGAATGAGGTTGTTTGCACACTTAAATAGAGACATGTCTTTGTTTCAGACAGCGTAATGTTAGAAGGTGTCACTCACCTGTTGGTCTGTTGTGTTGTGTGAAGTAGAAACATCCACATCAGCATTTTAAGGCTTTTTCTATACAGGTATATACGGATGTGTTGATGGCTGTTTGACGAGGCATTATGTCTGGACACTAAGAGGTGAGATTGTGGTTCATGGGACTTTTTTGTAGTTTCACCCATCTATACTAGACCTGTTGAATGACGCAGGTACTCTGTTGGAAATTGGAAACCAAACAATAAAAGATCACCTGTCGTTAGCATGCAGAAGGTCCAGGATGCCCCGTGGATAAATGAGGATTCAAAAAACCTTTCACAAAAATGGCATTGTAAGACTTTTGGGTTTGTTGATCAAATTCTTGTCATTAGCTACTGCTCTAGTCACTGTGTTTATAGTATGCTTGATATTGCTGTGCACTTTTGAAGCCACAAAGCTGTAAGATGAAGTGTGTGTGTGTTTTAGGTTAAGATAGGGCAATCTAATAACCAATAAAGAATTATTTGACTATTTGTTAGTCTTCAGTCTGTTGCCTATATAGAAATCTCAGAGGCCATGGCATGTTATTTACATGTTAAGATGACCCTTGGATACTTTGCACAGTCTATGTGGAGGGTCTCATCGTCTGTTTAAAAATCTGGGATACATGATTGGCTCTACATCCTCATTTGACTTTCTTCTCTTATCTCATTTAACAGTACTTCACTTCAGCAGTGCTGTTGGTCTCTCTGTGTTTTCCTACTTGTTGTTTTCTCATGTCGTCACTCTGAAACGAGCGTGGAAATAGTCTTGTTTTGCTCCTCTGGCAGCTGCAGGGTCTTGGCAGTCGGGATGATGTATTATGTCAGGGTGAATAAAAGTAAGTGGGCTTTTGATTTTCTTGCCAGAAATGCTACAAGTGCCTTTAGTGCTACATATTTGGATGTAATAGGAGGCAAATCCTAACTGGAGCAACTTCCCGAAGTGTTAAATGGGTAAACGTGTCGATGGTGTCTGGTGGGAAATGTGATGTGATAGAAATCTTAGTAAATAAATAAATATTACTTGTTGCTTGACAGGAAAGCAGAAATGATGTAACTTTGACAGAATGTTGTGGTCATGTGTAATGTTGGTGAGAACATTTTATATCACAGCATGGTTGACTTTTCAATTCAGATAGCATGAATACATTTTCTCTAGCAGCATTTCTCTGACATAAGCACTTGAGTCAAAATTTGAGATTATTGTCAGCTCTAACTTGGAGGAGATAATTGCTTGTGATGCAGCTTGGAGGCCAACAGTGATGAATATAGTTCATAGTTTATAGCTGTTAAGGGAAGTATTCTAACCTTCACTTCAGGCTTGAAAGCCATGTCTAATTTCCTGGTCTTATATAATAAAGAATATAAAGATTTTCAGTTTTAGCGTTTTGCTTTGTGTACCGAGGTTTAATAAGTGTCCAGAGATTATTCTCAGCATATGACAGACTGCAGCTGTTTAATAGCCCTTTTGAGACAAATACTGTAAGTGAGGTGTTCTCAGTTGACATTTCATGCAGTAAATAGGTCAGTTTGCTTGACTGTGTTAAGTCTGTTTGTAAGCACAATCCCTGCAGTGGCTTTGCATCTGAAGGTTTATCATCACTACTGGTTTTGCTCTTCATGCTGTCTTTGAATGGTTGGTTGTGGAAAGCCCAGCATGGTAGGTATTTGGGAAATGCTAGGAACAATACAACTAGCTCCACATTTAGGCTTTTCACCAGTCCTGGTGTTGGTTTGAGCACTGATGTTAAATCCGGTTAATACCACATGCTGGAGTCATGTGACATTGAAATGGGAATGCTCGGTTTTTGAAAGTGGGTCGTACCTAATACACTGGCACATACAGTGCATATTAATCATTACTGCAGCATTGGCCTCTGGAATAGATCTCGATTACGTCGGGTGTCAAAATCAAGCACTCGTAGATGAGAGCTGCGAACTTCCTCTCAGCAACTGCGCACACTTTTTCCCTATTCACAGAGCTAATCAGTCTCAGCTGTTCCCAATAAGGCATAGCTATGATCTGACAGATGCAGTCATTTTTATCAACACGGTGCAAACAGATGTTTGACCCGTTTTTAACATACCCAGCTCCCAGTAGGAGATTTGTGTGAGGGAGCACAAGTGGAGTAAACAGATGCATGGTACTGAGTTCTTTGGAGCAGCGCAGTCTTATCGCTGGCTCTGTGACGTCTTCCAGGAAGTGTATTATAAATTACAGATTTTTACATTGTTTTTGTCTTCCTAACTCACGTGATAAATGTTGCAATAAATAAAAGTTTTGAACACTTTATCTGTAGATCCATAACGGATCAGTCAAATGTACAGATGACAACAACAGAATGTAGCAGCTGTAATAAATGTTTAAAATGCCTTAATAAGAAAATGAACACAATTGATATTTTACAGTTGCTATGTGGCAAAAAAAAAAAAAAAAACAGGTCGCAGTATTTATTATTGAAAGGTGAATAATTTTTTCCATTGCTAAATGAGGGTCCATCTAGTCTGTATTATGTGTTTGGTTCTCTCATAATTCTCATGAGATTTCATTAGAAAAGTTTTTTATTAGTGATCCCTGTCCTCCTAAATGTGTTGGCCTGCATCTCAAGAACCAAATTCTTTTTATTTCCACACTTCAAATGCTCAGAATCCTCAGGTGACCAGCTTTGAGTGTCAGTATTGTGCTTTTTACATAAGTACATTTTTAAAAGAGTAACACAGTAGTGAGTGAGAGTATGGCGGCTTGTGCATCACTTTTTACAGTATTTAGTTACGTACACTGGGTAGCATAAATGTTACACACATGGTCTCCTGTTTTATTTTTAGGGCCGGGGTGTCAAACATGTAGCTCACATCTAGCATCCCAGTTATAGATAGACTGTTCGACATGTATGTATTTGTTCAGGGACCCCGGTTGCTATTTGCATCCTGCTATAAGCCATTCACGTGTGTAGGGGAGCATTTGAGGATTTGAAAACTGATCCAAGAGAGAGAACATGAGAGGCTGATCCACAGTGTTTTAAAGAGACTACACAGAGTTTACAAAACTGCAGGTATTTTTATGGACAGAAATGTTCTATGCATTAGTCCAGACAGTGAGTCTTGTTCTTTAATTTGCTGAGTGATTAAAGGAATGAAAGAGGAGATGGAAGAGCCGGACCTGCTGCTGCTTCAGTCAGTCAGCTACATATCCCTTCTTTGAGCATGTCAGTGTATATTTAACTCATGTGTGACCAATAGGGAGCTTCTTAGGTCTGTGTAACCATGCTTGCAATATTTTGTAACAGGGAGACCTGATTTGGGTCATGCTCTGGAAAACGTGACTCAAAATGTGTCATTTTTGGAAGCTGTATGCTCGTGACCGGTGTGCACGTGTGGGTCCTGCCATTGTAAATTGATTACTAAGTTACTGATATGCTTGTTGCCATGGTGCCCTCACGCTTGACTGTGTTACCATGCAGATCCCCTCAGTGCTCAGAGCTTCAGGAGATGAATACATGCCTTCCATTCTGAGAGCATGTGCATGATCTGGTTTGTATCAGAAGAATATGATGATCCTGACTTGATGTAAAATCTTAGGAAAAATACTTAGGAAAAAATAGCTATATAATAATTCTTACAGAGTTGGCAGGGTTCCTGTGTACAGGATCTGTAAGGGGAATTAGGAGACACTCAGAGGTTTGATATCAATCACTTGATATGATGTGTTGACAATGGGTTTGGTTTGTGTTCATTTATTCCAAAATGTGGGTTGTGTCACATGCTGTTTGAACGCATAAATATTTTTTTTCTGATCTTGTTATTTCTGACTATATTCTAACCACATCTCTTGTTTCTTTCCTCTTGCAGAGACGTGAGGATAGACGAGCTTAAAAGATGTGGATCCTTTCAGCCTGCACATTCTGAATCCTTGCGCGCACGCACACACACACACACACACACACGAACACACACTTACACACACATACTCTGAGTCATGTCTGAGATGGAGGGTCGCAGTGATTCAGGCCTAGCTCCAGGGCAGGTCTATGTGGAAGTAGAGTATGATTATGAGTACAAGGCCAAAGACAGACTCATTTCCATACATCAGGGTGAGTGCTACATGCTGGTGAGGAAAACCAACTCTGACTGGTGGCAGGTGAGACGGGAAGATGGCACTAAGGCTTTCTATGTGCCAGCGCAGTATGTGCGTGAGGTGAGGCGAGCACTCATGCCACCCCCCAAACCACGCATCAAGCCTCCCGTCACCCTGCCTATCACCCTACCTATAACCCATTGCTCCTCAGCTAGTGAAAACCTGCAACAGCGGACACCGTCGGACATGGTCAGCTTCGGACGGCCGCCCCCTTCCAGCACGCCTTCCCCGTTACCAGAGCAGCACACTCCACCCTTACTGCTGCGGGACTCCAATCAGAACGCAGGGATGAAAGACGTGCTTGCAGAGCTCGCTCTGCTCAACAACAACAACCATCATAACCATCACCATGGCAACACAGTGCTGCTGCCGCGCACCAGGCCTGAGTCTCCATCCAAGGAGCCGCCAGGTTGCCGGGGGAAACCCCAAGGAGTGTCACCGTCAGATACAGACGGATCATCGCCAGGAAACAGCTCGGAGGTGTTGCGTAACGATTCGGAATCAGGAGACGAACTGAGCAGCAGCTCCACAGAGCACACACAGGTAAGTTAATCATGGCTTGCTACTGCTTTTCCAGGAGAGCTATTTATCGGATCCATTCACTGTCTCTGTGGTTTATTGAGATGCGTACAAAGGACTATTATTTGCTTTTTAACATCGTCAGGTGCTGTAAGGCAGGTTTCTTGCAGCTCTCGCTTCTTGCTACACTGTGTCAGGGTCTCACTCTTCACACGTTGCTGTTTTGTCTCGCACAGGAAGTAACATCTGTTGATCTGTTGTGGCAAACCTTTGTAGCCTGCACATTTGCACAGATGAGATGCCATAGTGCATGAATTATTTATAAAAGAGCATTTAGCCTTTAGATCTCTCAAGAACAATACCCCAGCATATACACAGAGCTGAACAGTGGGAACTCCCATGTAGTCCATCTCTCACTGTCCCCTTCTCCCTGCCTCTTTGTCTCTCCTTTTCTTGTTGTAGCGAGTTTCTGGGGGAATAAATGGGATTGTGGGAGGCAAGAAAATGGGTCATACAAGGGTCTTGTCATATCTACCCCCACTGTGGGTTCTGTTTGTGCGTCAGAGAGAAAGAAAGAGACAGAGAGTGAGTGACACAGAGAGAAATGGAGTGTACAACAGAGAAGGAGAGAGACAGAGATGGTGAGACAGGGACAGAGACAGACTGACAGCAGGTTAACCTGGGATGTGTGCAGCTCTAGACAGAACTTTGTGTTCTGCTTTGTTTTCAGTCAGGCTTTGTCCCTGGGTGCTAGATACTAATACTTTAAAACCACACACTTTTGCACGGTTCCCTAAAAACCTTCAAAAAATATTGGTTCATGACCAGTGTCAAAACTAAGCATCACATCTGCTTTCTTACTCTCTCTCATCCCTGGAAAAGAGCAGCTCACTTGCTTTTGTTTTGTCCCCTTCTTCCGTCCCCCTCTGCCAGCCAGTGGATTTAGTATTTGATGGGTTTGGTTGTCTTTTCAGACTCTCTTTCTCTTTCTCACAAGCCCATAAGCAATTATTTGTCACCCACTGAAAGCACCAGTATCAACGAAAACAGTATTGTCTTGACTTATTAACTGAAATGGTTTCCAGACCATACAGTCAGTAAGTGAAAATAAGCTGCAGAGTTTTGAATTCCTCATTCGTGTGATGTCACTACCACACACACTAAAACATATGAGCTGTAGTTTAGCCTACGGTCGTTCATTGATAGCTCATTAGGAAGCTGTCACTACAGCCTGTAGCAGAGATCTCAGCACTGAAGACATAAATATAGCTATAGGTTGAGCTGTTCCAGCTTCAGAACAATGGGTAAAACTCTTTTTCACATGCATGGCTTTTTTTTTTTTTTTTTTTTTTAACAATCCATTGTTGTAATTATTTTATATTTGTAAGTTTGTCTACATTTTCTGGAGGACTGTGTATACACTCATAGATCAATATAAGCCAATCAGAATAGAGGTCACTGGCATACATAAATCTTAAAGATACAGTAACAAAAACAACCTCGTTACTGCTAAGAGACAGAAAAAGCAAAGGTGACAGCATATGCAGTCATAGCTTTTACCATTTTGGGAGACATGAAAGCTTTGTTTTTCTGTTTTATTATTTACATTTTATTCATTTGTTTAGACGAAACAGCTTTCTGACCAAATAGAGTAATCTCGCTGTGGAAAAGCCAATTCACTCTAGATGAAATATGTACATTAGACTTTGATAGCAGCTGCCGTAGCTTTGCATTGACTTTATCTATGTAAACTTTGACCTGTAATTTCACAAGCCTCAGTCAGCTGAGCAAATGAATACCAAGACTATGGCATCTTTGGGCTGTAAACAAACAAAAAAAAATGCCAAGCTTTAAGTATTATTAAGCCACACATTTCGCTTCACTCTTTGCATATCTGTATCCACAATAATGATTTTGTGCTAAAATGTTTTTTTTTCCCCGCCTGCCTGAATTTCTTGTTAGCAGTGTATGTGTGACTGAGAAAGGTTGATGGATGATCATGTATTAGCATTAGTTTTTGGTATATGACCTGTACAACATGACTTTCTAAAAATTAATTATTGTAGCGTGGTTAATTGCAAATAATGAAAGTACATGAACAGGAAATTTGTTTTAGAAGAGAGTTGAATGGAAACATGGATGTCAATTGTGTCCCAAACGACATACTACACACCATGCACTGTGTACTCTGCTGTCTAGTGTATGTATTTGGGTAGGATTGTCTCATATGGCACACTCTTTATATTTAT
>JAOTRN010000053.1:9767770-9779121 GCA_028566695.1 Bagroides melapterus
TGTGTCTCTGTGTGTGTGTCTGTGTCTCTGTGTGTGTGTCTGTGTCTCTGTGTGTGTGTCTGTGTCTCTGTGTGTGTCTGTGTCTCTGTGTGTGTGTGTCTGTGTCTCTGTGTGTGTGTGTGTCTGTGTCTCTGTGTGTGTGTGTGTCTGTGTCTCTGTGTGTGTGTCTGTGTCTCTGTGTGTGTGTCTGTGTCTGTGTGTGTGTCTCTGTGTGTGTGTGTGTGTCTGTGTGTGTGTGTCTGTGTCTCTCTGTGTGTGTGTCTGTGTCTCTCTGTGTGTGTGTGTTAAACTTTGAAATTATAGTAGTGTAGTTAAAGGCTGTGTGTGTTTCCATGAATTGATTAATGTATTTCTTTCTGGCTACAGTATCATATAATTAAATGTAGTCTTTTTATTTTTTAAGTTTAACAAATGTGACTATTTTCTGTGTTCTAACTCCCAATCCAATCAGAATCAGCCAACCAAGAGGAATTAATCTCTATTTAAAATTCACATTGTTGAGTTCACAGGTATGTTAAAGACTCTAGCTGAGCTATTCTCTTTCTCTGTTCTCTCAGTGACTTATATGGGACTGGAGGAGGAGTCACTGAAATAATTTTGCCCTCATTCTCTCTCTGTGTGAGCTCTGCTGTGTTGGGCCTCGTGATGCTGCAGCCCATTGTAATGCAGAGGAACTGTGTGAATGGCTCTTCTAGAGCGGCAGGGCTTATTGTTGGGGTGATGCTCCACCTCTGGGTTTATGAATAGCGCTGGCTACTGAATACTGAGACAATGAGGAGCACGGGGCAGTGAGGAATGATCCAGAATCATCTCTCCAGCTCTCCATGTCGGTGCTATCAAAATCGATGTGTTTTATGATGGGGTGGTCAAATGAATGAAGTTGGTACTGTTAGTACAAAAAAAATTAAAATTTCTTTGAACCTTTATGTATTTTTTTTAGTATATTTAAACATGTTCTTGTAATGTGCTGGTAATGTGGCAAGACACAGAAAATCCTAGGCACAAATCCTAGGCTTCAGGAAAACTACCCCTTAGCTTTTGAGCAAGATCTTTTTAAACCCTCATCTGTGTACTTGGATTACATTGTGTCTTAGATGCAAGTCACTTTGAATAAAAGAATAAATATCAAATGAATAAATATGAATTAGATTCCAGAATCCAGGGTTTTGCCCAGAGAACACAGACAGAACAAATATTTTGTGAGTGTATGGAAAGTTTGTATTCTCCTAAAATAGTTTTAGACATTTATTGTTATTTATTTTCCCAATATAAGTTTTGCAAAAGCTATATAATCAAAAGCTCCATTGTTCTTTAAATGTCACAAAAATGTTGTGTGTAGCCAGACTGGGTTTGAGATGTAGTGCATGAACAGGTAAAAGGTGCATGGACTGGTAATTTTAATGACACATTAATTTAAAACATCAGTTTCTACTTGAGACACACACACACACACACACACACACACAGAGAGCGAGAGAGAGAGTGCACATTTACTCCTGGTTGTACTACTCTTTTTATAACATCTCTTCTCATCATCTCTGCGTGTGCGTGCGTGTGCATGTATGAACGTGCATGTGTGTCTGTAACAACAGCTAGAAAGTGCAAGGCCAATGGACCACATGTTCTTGTTTGTGATTGGATTATCTGGTCCACCTCTCCTCTTGTCTGCTATTGGTTGGCTTAATGAAATAACTGTCAAGGTTTCAACTGATGGCTCAGTTTTACTTGTATACAACGGATTCTCCCTTCTATCCTTCTGTTTGACAAATATAGACTGAAAGGCTTGCTAACAGACACTGTCTGAACAGACAGAAATACAAAGGATTATTTTAGTGTTCCTGCAGTGAGACCACATGGTTCAGGGAATGCTGGAGGCTGCAGGAAGGAGCAAGTGCTCACTGAGTCTCGCCGCGTTTCCCCTGAACCCCCACTGACTCCTCTGAGCAGTATGACTTTGTCTCTGCATGTGTAAAACCCTTTTTTAGTAAAATGCAGATGATGCGACTCTACAGTATAATCTTTGAAGTTGCCTTGATTTATATGAAGCTGAAGAACACATTCAGGTCATTGCTTCTTTAAACCGACATTTAATCGTGTTTAAATGTGATACTGCACTGATGCGAAGGCTAAAGAGGAATTCAAAGTGGTATGCACTTCTGCTTTTCTGCTTGGCAAAAAAGGACACATGTAAACAACACCTTTGGTTTCAGTTAAACCATTTTAGCAGGGAAGCACTGATTCTAGGAGCTCTTAGTAATCTTCAGAAGCAATCTGGGACGTTCTTCCCCTTTCCATTCCATTCGAGCCTGTAGGCCATCTGTTCCTGAGAAGCCCAGCTGAGTGTCAATCACATTTTTTTTTTTCCTTCTCTGTCTTGGTGGACATTCTCACTTCCAGATTAGCTGTCAGTTCATGTACATGTGCCATCAGAAGTACTTTTGAGAAAGGGCTGAAACAAAACAAGTCTGGAGCAGTCATGAGGTCTCAGGACAGTAGAACGTTCTAGCTATTTGCAGACTGCAAACAGTGATGTGTAGTTTTAGCTGACTTATATAGTCTTATATAGTGACTTATATATATATATATATATATATACACATACATACATACATACATACATACATACATACATACATACGTGTGTGTGTGTATATATATATATATATATATACACGTATAAGTGTGTATATATATACGTGTATATATACGTATATACATATATATATATAGTGTATGTATGTGTGTGTGTGTGTGTGTGTGTGTGTATGTATATGTGTATATATTGCAAGCTGATCAGGGTTTGATTTGTCTCAGATCAGATTTACAGAGCTGTATGGATGTATGTTTGTGAACTGCCTTGAAATATGATGTTTGATTTATGTATGTGCAGCTATTGGGTAAAAATATGCATTAATTCATTAATGATTGCATCTAAATGTAGTCTGATTGATTTTTATTATGCACAGATGTATCTGGACAGTTCTCTCTGTGTGTGTGTGTGTGTGTGTGTTTCTTAAGATTAGTAGGTCATGGACAGCTTGTGTAAGCATCTGATAAGTGTGTTGGTATTAACGGTGGTTCTATTGTTCAGGACATGAAAATTGACATGCAGCCTTTTTTTTTTTTACGCACACACACACACACACACACACACACACACACACACCCCACCCCCGCTTAAAGCTTCTTACTGGAGTGCTTTGTGGAAGCAGGTGACAGGGCGAATCAAGATCAAGACACACATCTACATGGTTTACTATATATTATGTGCTGCTCTGTGGCCTGATTTCAGTTACATACAGTTCTACATACTTCCTGCAGTTTTGTTATCCTGTTCCATCTATAACTACTTTCTAAGAGGATCGTGCCTGAGTCAGCCTCACTCAGCCACGTACTATTTCCTCTTAGTTTCAACTTTCCCTCCATCCCTATGTGTCCTCTGTGGTGTGGTGCTGTAGCTCAGCTTTAGTCTGACAGAAAGAGTGTGATGTTTGTGCCAGCATGCACTGGGTACCCCTAAAATGCCCCTTTATTTAGGCACATAGGAGGTCTAATAGCTTGTGTGCCAGTCCAAACACTCATAGAGCTGTTCTGTGCTTTTCTTTTCCTTTAATGTCTCCACAATGATTGGTTTGTTTTTTGGAGCAGGCCGCCTTGTTACCCTGTCTCATGAGTTAGTGAGATAATGAATGATAGAAAAGGAGATGCGAGAGTGTAGTCCCTTTTAAACTATTTGGGCAGTTGTGTGTTTATGAAAGACTCTTCACTGAACACCTGCCAAGAGTGAGGTTTAGTGTGTGCGTCTCTGTGTGTGTGTGTGTGTCTTGGTTTTGTGTGTGTGTTGGGGTGGGGGAAGGGGGGGTGTTAGTGCTGTGTTGTGACACGTTTCATATTGGAGCTGAAAAACTGAATAATAATTCAAAACATCTTTGTATACAAGAGGTTAACGATCTGTCAACAAAATATCTTTTTTAGAATAATGTTATTGTAAACATTTGCTCTCCTCCATCTAATACGATAAACTCTGTAATTGAGGCATAATGCAATGATGGTGTCTGTTTAGTTCTTAAATATGCATGTATTCCTCTGTACTTGGATTGAAATCCAAAGTGGACGTGACTTAAATGCCAAAAATCCTGGAAAACACTGGAAAAAAAAAAAGCACTGTCAGTGGCAGCAGGGAAATAGATTCTGTTCTTGTAAGACTCTTATTTCATGGCTCCACATGAAGCCTAAACACTTTCACATATACTTCACTTCCATTTAAAGTTCAGACAGGCTGAGATTAGAGGTAGGTCTAAATGGCAGTATACTTTAACAATGGTTCAGTGTGTTTTTGGTTTAATTAGTGTTGGCCCGTTGCCTTCTGTTCTCTTCATCTTAGTCTACTGATGTCCTGCTGATTTGAGTTCAGACTGAGGAGAAAACACATAATTTACGTGAAGTTTGAGGAGGAATTCTTCACAACACTGTGTTGTGAATCAAGCCTGCTGTGTAATTGTTGTAGATGGTAACTGTAGTGTGATGTTGGGCAGTTGATTGGTGTTCGGGAAGGGTTTAAATGCTGATGTTCTGTAAACTCACAAGCTGTTATACACAGTGTTTTCCTGTAGAAAAAGTATGTTCAGAACCTTCACGCCAGCGTCTGTCTCCACTCTCTCTGTTTATAGTTTATATCTTGTTCCTAGATAGTAAAGCATAATAAAATATTTCGTATTGTGTCTTTGCCTCAGTCTGGTCTAATAATTATCATAGCTAGAGGTTCAACCACAAATTCTGAATCCCAGCTTTGTTTTTCTGTACATATCTTCTGTGGTTAGTTTTCACCAGACTTTCACCTCTGGCCCAGACACCGCAGTCTGCTTTGCACTGTTTCCTGTCTGGTTGTGTTCCTTGTTCTGCGTATGTGATATCACTTCCTGTCTGTGACTGAATGTGCTGTGTCTTTTTTTAAACTTCTAAGCTTCATGATATTATTGTTTCTTTTTTTTTTCTTGGTGTGTGGAAAGGTCTGTGTGCTCAACAGGCTATCAGCTACCCCACATGAAATTCTCCAGGCAGAGGAAAAAGATCTTACCACCAATCAAGGCAAATGAACAAATTCCCAAAAGAAAGAAGCTAATATGTTGTTTACATTGAAGTCTCATTTATTTAGCCTCGACATGAAAACGTGTCTGGAGAGATGTCTCTTCCCTCAGAGCAGCTTGACTGTTAACTTCACTTGATTGAACGTTTAGTCTCGGATTTCACATATTCATTCCTCAGGATGAATGAAGAAGGTACTTACCTTTCAGGTGGTCTCTCAAACACTAGAGTGGATTCTGAAAGACTCTTCCACTTGTATGTCAACTGTATCCTGAATAAATATGATGAGAACTGTGTGAACTTGAGGAACAAGTTGCTGTGAAACATGTTTTTAATGCTGAAAAGAACGGTGAAGTGGGCCAGAATGGGAAGTGGTGCATGCTGAGCCTTATCAGGTTTCTGAGTGAGAAGAAACGAACAAGACAGAAGAGGTACAGTGTTCCTCTCGCCTGCGAGCGCACACACCGCGTGCACGCACGCACGCGCTCACACACACACACACACACACACGCCATCTCATCCTGTGCTGATTGGAAATTTAAATCTGCTTGATTAGGGCAGTAATTATACACACTATTGAGGTTGCAATTAACCTGAATTTTGCTCATGTAATTGGGTGAGTGCTTTTGAATATGTGTGGTTTTGTATGTCTTCTGTACCTAGTGTGTACAGATTTCCTCACACATGGATATTTTTTAGCCCTCAACAAGCTAGTGATTTATTACTCATGTTAAGGGCCAGCATAGAGTGATTTGGGGAAATTAGGTTGAAAATCACAGCTGATATCAGAGATGATGTCTCAGAGATTAGTCTCTATGTTGGGATCATTTGCCTTAATAATCCTTGGCTGTGTTAATGACTGGCCATTCAGAATATATTCAGCAAAATATAAGCATTTTCATATTCATATTTCAAGTTATATGAACAAGTTATTGCTAAAAGATTATATTGCCATTTTGTTTAAACAGCAAGTGGTGAGGAATTGTAAATGTTTTATTTAAAAAAAAAAAACATACTTATTTTTATTTTCAATTTGTAGTCCAATGCTGGCCTTTAGAATAATGCAAATTACATTGTCATTCCCATAATCTCCATAATCCGGTCCTATGTCAGACAAGTCGTATTCCGTCATCTGCTTGGCTCTGGGGGATATTTCACTTCCCAACACACCACCACAACAGGCCAAACGAGAACCCATTATTTAACTCTTTCATTTCTTTCAGAATCACAATCCTCATGAGTATTCTCCCTCACACTCATTCATTCTGCAGGTGATCAAACGCCACCCTCCTGCTCAGGAGCGTGTGAACTGCAACTCATGTGACCCTTGGTGGCGTGACCTTTGACCACAGTGTGGTGCTGACAGACCCCCAGCGCTGAGATACCAGTCCTTCGTTCACTCCCTCTACTCCTCTCTTTGTCTAACTCTCTTTCTGCGGCTTGCCCTTTTCTTAAATGGTGAAGGACAGTGTTCTAATGAGGGAGTCTATTTAAAGTCAACTCCAATGGCACTAAATATAGCTGTTAAGATGCTCTCTCAAAGCTCATAACTACATCCGCTGGCTTCTGGTGGATTTGAGTTGAAAACAGCTCTTTTTCTCTCCTCCTCCATCTTGGGAGGAAACACTACTTCCTGACGAGGATCAGCATTTTTCCTAACCCGAACAGGGGACATGTTCTCATACCTTCAAAGTTTTCATTACCTGGCAAGATATAGAGATATTTTCCTGAAAGAAAAATTCAAAGAGCTACAGAAATTGATCAGTTTGTTTTTATGTTCCCGATACCTGGTATGTGTAAACCTAGTGAAAAAGAATGTATGTTTGTTTTATTTGTGATTCTTTTGGCAATTTGCTGGTTGATGCTTTTTTCTGTTTATCCTGTGAGGAAAATAGCAACTGTGTGCCATACCTACAGCACATTGCTAGCGCAGTTACAACAGTGTTTAAAACGGTAAAGTCTCAAACATGAGATGATAATTTCACTAAAATATCAAGAGCTTATTTTCTCACTCAGCATTTTCCAGGAACATTCTTTGTCCTGTTAATGAGACATGGTGGAGACAGCAGAAGTTGGATTTAGTTCCAGAATGCACTTTTGCAGTAGTTGTCTTCTGTAGTTGACTTCCCCAGCTCGACTAGTTAGTATTGGATGACGAGCACGCTGGCATTGACACCAGTGTTGATAAGAAATTGAACCTGATCTGCTTGAGCGCACAGATAAGGAGGTGAGAACTGGAACGACCAAAGGACTAAAAGGTGCTGCTACATCACTCTCTCGATGTAAAGATGATGTGAGCGCTAATTCCCACTCCACTGACTCCACTAGCTGCGCCTAGTCCAATGGCAATGTAGAAACGTCTTAACCAAAGTGATTAAATTAAATACTTTTTAAATGGGTCCATTTAAAATAAATCTTGGATGTCACTGAAGATCATGTTAATTAAAATGAAGTTTCACATTGTATTTTCCCTTTAGATTTAAACTCTACCTGACTGAAGTTTTGAAAGTGTGTGAAAGGGGTAATGACAGGTGCTCTGAAAAAAGAGATGAGCAGAAGAGAAAAGTCCTGCGACTGTAAGACAAGTGCATGTTGCTTCAGTGTGGTTACTGCTGTCAGATTTGCTAATGAGATCATGACTCAAGTCTTCGAATCAGACGCATGAAATTGTCCAGTCTGTGTTTCTAAGCTGCTGAAAGGAGCTCTGTTCTCTAGTTGTGAGACCATCACTGTTTGTGCTGTCAGGCAAGCATGAGCATTGTTTCCTACTCAAACACCTCTCATGTATTTGATTAAGGGAAGAACTAATCCCATCCCCATAAACATCACTAGCTACTGCCCTATCACTGATTTTAATACTGATCCCCTCACAGTGTCTGAGTCACCTCTCTACAAGTGTCGGGTATCAAGTTACATGAAGCTTGGATTGTTTTGTGTTGATGTGACGATGTGTGTTTGCCAGCAACTCAACATTAAACGTTGCAGTGGGGCTAGAAAAGAAAGGAACAATATCAATCCAACATAAACCTGGACTCAATACTAAAAAAAAAAAATCCAATTACCTGGTTCTCTGATTATTTCTTAAAAGAATTGCTGATTGCTACTGATTGAATTACTGATTGATTGAGAACCAAAAGTGTAAGAAGCATAAAATCAACCAAGCACAAAGGAAACCTGGGGGTTGTTACACTTTGTCTTTCTTAAAATATAATAACAGAATGAAGTACCATGCGAAGGTTGTTCTCTGAAGTCAGTATGTTTAAGAAGTAGACAAGAGGACTAATTAAATCAAAATTAAGACCTTAGTGGTTCCTCCTTTTTGTTGCTTGTTTGAATTTTTTTGTACTTGCCCCTAAAAATATGAGATCAGGTTTTGTCTGAAATGCTTTTCTGTGATTGATTTCTCAGGTCTTATTGATCTTCAAAGCATTTTTTGATGAAAGTCCGTCTGTTGACAATGCATGTTAGCACACCATGTGATCTGCAACCCTTTCTCATAACCCCGCTTGTCTCTCGATGCTCCTCCCTCTTTCTCCTGTTATTGTCTGTTATTGTGAGGTTCAGGGGACGGGCCTGGTTTGAATAGCTGTTGTTTAGTCTGTACCAAAGAACTGTTGTCTCCGTTTAGGGAGACAAGCACCAAACCTTTCTATTAAACTGGCAGCTTTTTGTCTCGTCTCCACCATAGACCAAATTTTCGAACATTTCTTGGTTGTTATCAGCCTGCAAAGACAAAGCGTTTTTTTATTCTTGCTTGCTTTTTGTTTGAGTGGGTGAGAAAGAACAAGTGAAAATTGTAGTCAGTGAGCGACTTGACTGTTGCGTGGGCACACACACATATGAACAAGGCTTATAACATGTGGCTTATTTCTATAGGACAAATTGACACAAGTCATGTGCAGTAATGTGCTCGCTGTGGCATTTTCAGCTGTGTAGACTATTGTAAAATCTGAGGTTTCTGTACATCTTATTAAAGCAGATTAGCTGTGAAATGAAGCAGATATTAAAAACCTACAAAGAAAAAGTTTGAATAAGATAGATTTTATGAAGTTTTTAAAATTAAATCAAACATGGCAAAACTGGCTTTCAAAAGTACACTTAATCTCCACAAGTTGACAAACAACAGAAATATTAGATTGATCTTTGCACTATAAATATCATAGCACGTAGAGTAGTACGATTAAGGCATGGTTTAGCAGCATGACTCTGCCACCCAGTACATAAATCCTACGTCAGCAACCGTGCCACTTCTGACACCACTACCACTGTAGAGAAACAGAGACATGCACTGACCTACTAACTAGCTACAACCAATGGCACAGCAGGAATTAATGAGGGATTTATTCATTAGCCTGTGGGATTAGGTCATCCAGAGCCCTTTGTACAATCGTCCATCTGGTCCAAGGAACACAGGAAGGCCTGACAAGTTGCTTTAGACATATCCAGCATATGGACTCTTGTGCGTGTACATTTTCTGGGGCCCTGATGACCTTGAATTGTTCATTTGCATTTGTAATGACAAAAGTAAAGGATGGTTGCAGTTTAAACCGTTTTAGGGAAACCTTACTTTTAGTTTGATATGATGGAAACAGCTTTGAGCTTTTTTGTCATGCCTGTGTGACCTTTTTAGCTTCTGCTCTGTGTGCTTAGTAATGATCGTGGAGTTAGTTGTCTGCTGTGCTGTCAGTAATAGCTCATAAAAAGTCTGCTAAACTTTGCCTGAGGATAGGACGGGGCAAGCTGAAATTCCATGGTGGAGGTCAGAGAGGTCAGGATTAGGATGTTGGTCCCAGCTGCTGCTAAATGCAGTTCCCAGCTGCCCTCAAACCCTAATCAGCATGCATAAGCAAAATGTACAAGACTGTTCATATATAATATAAAGTCTGGTAAAGTCTTCTACTTTGACTTCTTATAGCTTTGGATGTAATGATCTGTGCAGTTTTGGTGCAGTTGTATCATCAAGCTAAATACTAATAGCAGTAAATTGCATACACAGAGTAAGACTTCTGCATCATTACACAAGGTAACGCTGTCTCTGCACTCCTTAGAACTAAGCAGGTCAGTGGTGTGTCATTGACTGATGTCAGCAAATTACATACACACTCTGACCTAATTTAATAAAAACAGCATAGTTTGGAGGAAACGTGGGGGACATGGGCACATGGTGAGGGAGGTTAGAAAGAAAACAGTATTTACTCCAGGAGTCTACTCTTTCATTGATGAATAATTAATGGAGTGAAAAGCAGAACCAATAAGAAAGGAATTTGCAGCCATACTGGGGAAAACCTTGTGCCGTATAGGATTTGGAGTTATGATGTTTTTAACCTTCCATGTAGCTGTGGGGATCTGCAAGGGCTTCTGAAACTGAGAAACAGATATTGATATAGCAGTGATGGAGCTCACGATAAAGTACAATAAGGGATGTTCTAGTTTCTTATTAGGATGATTATAGTTCTAAACATAGAGAAGTAATTTAAATTTAACTTCAGAAAGCAAGTGCAATGCTTTTAATATAATACAAGGCATTGAATAATTTTTCATTTCATTTCAACTGTTTTTCTTTGTGTGCCTGTGCCCAGTGTTGGAGTGAATAAAAAGCTTTTATTTAATCTGTAAGAAATATAATGCCGAATGTGATGCTTAATATTATAAGGAGAATCCTTAACAAATAAATGCTACAATCATACAACTTCTTTAAAGTCCAATTATCGAATCTCTGGAACATAGAATATCAGTGGACTCATATAGGCATCATGTGTATACTGATATTTTAATGATTCACTTCTTCCAGGGCAGAAATAAAGTATAGATTTTTTGTGTGTGTGTGTGTGTGTGTGTGTGTGTGTGTGTGTGTGTGTGTGAGTGAATGTTCGTTTTCATCCGTGGTTATGGATGCATAGCTAAGGCCTGGGGTTAATTGCGTGTCAATCAGCCAATGTGAAAGTGTGGTCAACTCATCGAAGTGTGAAATAGAGCGCTGTAAGCCGTACTGACTGCTACTAAATCACATTTGTCCAAGCGGCATGTGTGTTTTAAAACGTCTTTACAATTCGGTTTTATAGACATGCTCCTATTGGTGTTGTAATTGCAGTACCGTATCACCTAAGATTTTGAGGATACACACACGGAAACGGGGTGCTGGGAACAGGCACACGTGCTTGGATGGATTTTGGAGGAAGAGGCAAAGATGGTGTGTGTGTGTGTGTGTGTGTGTGTGTGTGTGTGTGTGTGTGTGTGTGTGTGTGTGTGTGTGTGTGTGAGAGAGA
>JAOTRN010000053.1:9791615-9804489 GCA_028566695.1 Bagroides melapterus
TAAAGTTATTTAGTCATTCATTTTAGTGTATCTTTGTAGGGAATGGTCTTGTACATAATAATGCAGACATAATAAACATATATAACAAAATTTGTACTACAGATAATATGGTGCCTAAGACTTTTGCACAGTACTGTATATATGATTTAAAAAATTATTCTTCTTGTTAATTCTTAAGACAGCCCAGTGATCCTCAATTAATCAACTGTTCTAAGAGCTGCTCATGTGGATTCTCCAGTTCACACTGCATGCTTTCATCCTGCTTGTGTCACGTGTAAACTTCTACATTCTGTTCTGCTTGCCTTTCACCAAGTTTGTGGACTTAGCTATGTTATTGAAAGCATTTCTTCCTTTTAAGTAGTATGCTATTGGAAATGCCTGAGAAGACCACACACTGGCATGTGTTTCCTCATGTGAAATACCAACATGTGTGAATCGTACTGCATGTCAGTTTTAAGCCACCACGTTTTAAGTCTAGTTTAATGTTTGGATTGTGGTTCAGGATGAGAGCCTGTCTTGTGGTTTGAAAAGAGGAATAAATATGTGTGTATGTCTCTGCATATATGGCATTTAAACTAAATGGTCATGTAAGATGGGTGCTTGTAATTAGTGAAAAATCCTTCCCTTTAATTTACAACTAACATCTGGCATCTAAAGCTTGTTATAACTTGGATCAATAACCTGGTCGAGCAGCACACCGTAACGAAAAAATAACACTAATGATAAAGCTATGAAAGAATGTTCATATTAATGTCATTTCATATTCATTTTTTGAGAAGTTTGGAGGAAACCAGTCGAAGCCAGAATTTGCTGTGGACCTTCGTGGTGGGTCAGTGGAGTGGGCATCCAAAGAGAAGTCCAGCAAGAAGCATGTTATTGAGGTAAAAGTCTAAATAAAGTGGTATATTTTAGTGCTGTTTTCTATAGTTAATGTAACTAAACCGAACATATGATGCCTAATGGCCCCGATTGACCTTGTGTCCCTCAGCTAAAGACACGTCAGGGCACAGAGCTGCTGATTCAGTCCGAGATAGACAGCGTCATCACAGACTGGTACAGGGCTCTCACTGAGGTTATCAATACGCACGTGAGTGATTTGTGTATTGTGTTCTCATGTACACGTCTGTCATCTAAGTATAATAGGTTACAATCTTAACTTGGACTGTACAGTTACAGAAACACTAAATTTCAATGAATCTAATTCACAAATAATGATCTCACACAAGCTCAGTAGGACTTCAGTCTCTCAGTGCTGTCATTCATTGTGTGTTTGTGCCTTGTATGTTTGCCTGTATGTCTGTAGGCCTGGGAGTCAGATGAGGCTATTGAGGAGGACATGCCTGAGTCTCCTGGAACAGAGAAACAAGACAAAGAAAAAGAGCAGAGAGATTTCAAAAAAAGCAAAAGTATACAATATGCACACCTCTTTATCATGCATACTTGCGTTCGTACCCGCACACACACACACACACACACACACACACATTGCTCTGTTATATGTATACCAATATGTTTATATTTGTACAAAGCAATGAAGAGTGCCACTATGGAGACAGCAGATCAGAAGAAGACCAGAGTCAAACTTAGGAAATTCCTCACAAGACGGCCAACCTTACAGGCAGTCAGAGACAAAGGCTATATCAAAGGTAATAAACACATACACATTTGTTAAGTATTAACACTTGATAATTTGCACCTGTCTTTAACCATTGGGAGTCAGAATCGGTGAGGTATATGATCCAGTTCACAGCAGTTTATTTGCTTTCATTGATGTGCTCTGTTTTCAGATCAGGTGTTCGGGTGCAGTATGACCAGTCTCTGTTCCAGGGAGAACACCGCAGTACCCAACTTTGTCCGAATGTGTATTGAGCACGTGGAGAACACGGGTACACAGGAACATATTACAACATCGGAGATAATCATATTTATTTGTCTTATTTGGGATTAATGTAATATATGTAATAGGACACTTTGTCCTATTTGTTAATGAATCATGGATTATGAAATTTATATTTATTAATTTATTTATTAATATCTCTCTTGACATTATTTTCAGGCTTAGATGTTGACGGATTGTACAGAGTCAGTGGAAACCTGGCTGTCATTCAGAAACTCCGCTTTGCTGTCAATCACGGTATGGACTGTGTGTATTTAAATAGTTATAGTACAGATGAACTGTTGGTCCATTAATGTACTCAGTTTTTTTTATTTATTTATTTTTTTATTATATTTCTCTTCATCAAAAAGCTAAACATAGTCATGTGATTAGTTCTCAAATTATTATTTATGTAGGTGTATTTAAACTTGATCAATAGGTTACTATCTTATAGTACAGTTACTGAGATGTAGATGCAATCATGTGTGTATTTGTGCACATAACAGATGAGAAGGTGGATCTATCGGACACTAAATGGGAGGATATCCATGTGATCACTGGTGCTCTGAAGATGTTTTTCCGGGAGCTTCCAGAGCCCCTTTTCACCTATTCCTCCTTTAATGACTTTGTTAATGCCATCAGTAAGTTCACGTCTTTGTCTCCGTTGATAATAGTTTGTCTCGTATATACAATAGAGTTCGAAATAAATAAGCACTAATGAGTTAGTGTCTGTATAAATGTATTTGTACCAAGAAAAATGAGCTCACTTGAATGTGTGTGTATGTGTGTGTATACGTGTGTATATATATATATATATATATATTAGTTTGTGAAGATTTACATGGCCACAAGAGGGCGCCACAAGCTACGGTTTATCCGAACTGATCACAGCGTCAACACGAATGCTGCTTTTATTTTGTTTGATTGTTTTCTTTTTTCTCCCCAACAGAAAACTCAGACTACAAGCAGCGAGTTCAGGCCATAAAAGATTTAATCAAGCAGCTGCCAAAGCCGAATCAGGAAACAATGCAAGTCCTATTCAGACACCTGAAAAGGTAAACTCCCATGTCTGATAACCTTTGGAGCTTAAAGTATTACTTTGAAGTGTAATGGATTTGCTCTTATATTCTGTAAGGCTGAGGAAGGAGCAGTATATTGATTTGAAGTGTGTGTATGTTCATGTTCTTTAGAGGTGAGTAGAGTTCTGTGCAAGCTGTCTGTATTGAGTTATCTCACTCCATTACTGAGACAGATCTGGAAACTGGCCAGCTACATCATTATGGAAGAGACTGGGTGATGTCAGGAGGGAGGGAGATGTGTGGGGAGATAGGTGATGTGGGAAGACCACATCCTCATGACACCATGATGTGATGCTGGAATTATCAAAATGAAAGAGAGAAAGAGAGCAATACTGAAATGTCAGACGCTACATAGTGTGTGTGTGTGTGTGAGACATTGTGTGGTTATTACATTAATGTAGTACCTGTATAATAATCCTACCTACTTTAATCTTTGGGCTTTTCCACTCCATTTTTTAGTATAGCATAGATAGTCTTAAAATTTAACGATGCACTTTCACACACTTAAATGCATTGCCATTTATACCATAATTTCTTAACAAATGCCCAAAATACACACTGTTTTACTGCTCGCTACTCTGACCCGCAGCATTAGCATAAAGTGTTCTCATATTCAGTAGTCTTATCCTCCACCTTCACGTTACTCATTATTTTAGTTTGTGTATGTGAGACGCACTTTATTCCTCATTAACCGAATAGATCTATGTCATTTTAGTAGCTCTGGATGAACGCTAGCAAACTGGTAATTATCAGGTGTGCTTTAAAAATTCCCATAATGCTCTGAAATAAGCAGGATCCAAACAAGAGACACCAGCTGCTGCACTTGAAGATAATACTTGACCTGTATAGTCAGATGTTTACCATGTGGTTTATGTAATGGAATGTGAGCACAGGCACATTATATTGAGCAGTCTGTACTATACCAATGCTTACTGATATTTAAAGTTTATAGCATATCATTTAATACCTCTGTGAATCAAAGAACAATGACGTATGTTAATATGACTAAGGAACACGAGTCTAAACCCTCCAGTGCGGGCTAGTAATTTAAGAGGACAAATTGTCTGTGACATTGTCATTGATGAAGTGCTCACATTGACCTGTAATTCACCTCTTACATACCCATAAAATGCTCTCTCTCACACACAGCACACTCCATGATACACAGATGCGAGGTCGAGGTAGTAAATCATTTTATGTGATACCGGAGTAGGGCTGCATGGTAAATCAGATAATATGTTAATTGTGATTTAGGATTTTAATTAATTATGTTGAGTTGGTTAAATTTAATCGACTGTAATATTAGCAATCTTAGCTAGTTCGCAAATGTTTATATTTTTATTATTATTTTTATATATTATTTATTACTTTACTTCAACTCTTTGTTTAGGTCTGCATGCTGTGTTTTCATTTCTTTATTTTTAACAATAAATAATATCTAATTTTTTTTAGATTTAAAAAGATGAACACATTATAAGGAGCTCTCTTATTCTGGTTCAGGTTTATCAGTGTAAAGGAATGCGGACTTTGAGTATGCAGAGCTAATGATTTTAATGTGATAATAAAATACAATCAAATTTCACAGTTCTATAATTGAAAATTATAATGTAATGGGTAAAACAATCATGATTATTATTGTAGCCTGCAGCCCTATAAGGGAGCATTTTGTGTGTATGTGAGCGCTGTTTAAGACGTCTACATGTATAAAGTGGTGATAAAATGTGAGAGCATGTCTGCAAACAAATATATTTCTTTGTATTGAGTCCAATCAGAGGAGTTAAAAGGTTATATTTAGTGCCGTTAATCGTGCCTGCATCAACGTAGTGTTAGAGCAGAGAAATAAAAAGTACCGTGCTCCTATAAATCTGGAATTTACATCTGCTTATACAGTTAGAGGACGAAGCAGTAACCAAATGTAATGGTGGCCCAAAATTAACACATGGTCTTGAAAACCGAATAGCAGTGTTACAGAAAGGTCATAGAGCCTGCCGTAATCTTCGAGCAGGTTTATCACCTCCATTATTTTGATTGAGTGTCACTTAGAGCCACTCTAAACATCTTTTACACTGTGCTCTTGCTATGGCCAGCTCTGTGGAAAAGGTGAGTAGATAAAGGTGGTGTGCTAGAGGGTGTAGTCGTTCATTATGATCACTACAGCCTGCTATCTCGCTCTTAGGTCTGTGTTGGGACTGAGTTCAGATTTCATCGCCATATCAAACACTGACATTTGCCTCCATTTGCATTTAAATGACTCTTAGTCCTGTCTAACTGGAGATGGAGGATAGAGGTAGTGCTGGTTCATAAACATCTTGCCCTGACATTTTACTCTTGGAGAAATATTAAACCCATACTTGTATGTTTACATTATAGTGAAAGATTTTCCGTTCCACCTTTTTTTCTTCCACGCTTTTTTTTTAAGTTGTTTTTTTTAATCATATGCTTGAATATATTGCTTATAAATCCTGTTTGTTAAAGGGACCATTGTGAACCTGTGTCTCTCCATCTTTCTTCAGAGTGATAGAACACGGAGAGGTGAACAGGATGACAACTCAGAGTGTGGCCATCGTGTTTGGCCCGACCCTCCTGCGACCCGAGACCGAGACGGGCAACATGGCGGTCCATATGGTCTACCAGAATCAGATTGTAGAACTGATCCTTCTGGAATATGACAACATATTTGGCAGGTAGAGCCCCTGGGAATTGTACTCTCATGTGCTGCTTCTCCAAAAATAATGCCAAACCATATCCACTGCAGAATCCATCACATAAAAGCAAAGGCATGCTTCATTTGCTGTGGACCAGGCTTCATACTGAACACATAAAGAGAAGAATATCTGCTTTATAACATTGCTAAGTGACTGAAACAAAAGAAGAATATTAAAAGGTACTACATGCACTTCCTGCTTTTGGACTTTTGAAGCTGTGTAGCTGTTTCCATGGTTTAATATTCGTGAAAAGAAAGGAGCTGCTACTCCTGATTGAGAATAAGCTGGATGGATTTGTTCATTTGTTTGGCACAGTGAATGCTCCTCTATTTTTGCTCTACCTGGACATTACACTCCTGTCTGGATGAATCTGCTGGAGGCTGAGTGTGATGGAATATGAAGAGATTTCAACTGTATGTATATAGTGAATAGTGAAGTAAACCTGAAACTGGATTGGACTTTCTTTTTTTTTTCTTTGTTTTGGACAAATCTGCACTTCTGAATATTTTTCCTGAAAAACCTAGAAATAGAGATGGAACATTATAAAAAACAGTATTGTTTCTCAACGGTTAATCTGCGGATGGAAAGCGAGCCATTATTCTATATAAATATGCGTAACGGCTTTATGTCAGTATTACACAGTAAATAATTGGACCCTGAGAAGGATTTACATGGCTTACTAGACTTGTTTTTCTCCAGTCCTGCTTTTCAAGCTTATACTATCTGCCATTTTGACTGCAATCCCTCTCATTCTTTGATGGGACTGGAAAGATTTGCATCCCCTGTCCATAAGTGACTACTGGATTACTGTCCTGTTCATCTCATTGTGACAGCATCTCATCAGATAGGGTCAATAAAGGCTCTGTGAGCCCTGAAGAACTCTGTACTCAGTCAAATAACTGGACTATGGCAATATTAGGACATGGAAGTGGAACCATAGTCAGGGTTGTTCTTTGTATTAAAGGACTGAAATACACAGATTTCTACAATTTAAATTTATTTAGGTGGCTGAAATCGACCTCCTTTCATCCTGATTGCCAGCCATTGGAAGTATTTTATTTTTTCCTAATTCTTCCTCCTTCCTTTCTCTTCTCTCCCCCTTCTTTCCCTCTGCTGCGTTACTGGAATTTGAAAGGGGAGACGTTTGCGTTCAGTCGTAATGCTCCTGTTTCAGATCAATAGATCTCCCCACCTACTTTTCTCTCTGTACATCTCTACATCAGTATGAACAGCTAAAAGGCAGGGTTGTACAGGAAATAGTGTTTATGGTGTGGTCATGCTGCACATGCTTCTTGTTTTTTTTTTGTTTGTTTTTTTCCAGGTACACATAATGAAAAGCCTTTTTTATACAGGAGTCACAAAATATATGTACAGATTCTAGTTAAAAGATTTTGAAATCTTCTGAAGTTCAAAAGATTTCCCTAATATTGTATAATAAATATTAGAGTAATAAATATGAGATATTAATTGCTTCAGATGAAGGGTTGTATTGCGATGCATTGTGAACAGCACATTTGAATGTAATTGTGAGACTAACTACTGTTTCTGACATTGACATGTCTAATCCTAATTAAAAAGAAATCACATGCAAACTACAGTGTTTTTGTGTGTTTTTTCACCCTCCTTCAAAATATGCTTAGTCTTAATTGTTTTTTTTTTTTTTTTTTTTAAATATTATTTACCATGTTAAGTGTCTATAGTACTTATTTTAAACATGTGTCTTCTGGAAAATCTCTATAATGGTCAGTGAATAAAATTCTCCTGTTCCACAGACTCTAGGGTATCTTTATTAGGGGTATCATTTGTTTTTCCGAGTGAGATTTTATAGTGTTTGCACTTTTTCTTCAGTAGAACCCTGCCTGGATTGGAGAAATACAAGACAAATAACAGGGTAAGTATAAAATCACAGGCCTGCTTGAGACCACAACCTGTATAGCAGAGGGGAGGGGATCAGACTTTCCAAACAATTAGCTCATATCCATAATTCAGAGCTTTGACCACAGTTTTGAGGAGCTCGAGCGTCAGTGGTGTGTGACGTGCACATCATACTCTACTTTGGATTTCAGGGCAGCATTCACAAAAGCTCCCAGTCTCTCAGGTCCACAGAGGCCAAAGTGTGGGGAGGTAATTTGAGCTTACCATTATGAGCCATAAAACATTCATCACCTTGGTGCTCTGTCGTTTTTTCTGACTTTCTCCTACAGTGTTCAAACAGTACTAATTCATGGCCTATGTGCCCACCAACATAAAGCTTGTATGGCCACATGGCTTAAAATAGGTGTGTGTGTGTGTGTGTGTATGTATGGGGAGGGGGCACTCCTTTCCAGTCGTACACACGAACGTTTTGGCAGTAAGCTTGTGGTTTTAAAAACACAGTGATAAGTTTTAATCCTTCTTTGATCAGAGCCTTTGTAGTCTCATGAGTAGTTTCTGTATTTCCTGTGTAGAAGCCACACCTTATGTGAGTAATTGGATTCAATGGGAAACATGTGGAAACAGTTAGATCCGTTTCAGCGGTGTCCATGGAGACTGCAGTATTGTTGAAAGGCTAATGCTGCCGAGTTCTAAAAAAGATATAGTGTGAAATGTATAGCTAAAGACAACATTTACCCCAAAAGCTTACCTCATTTGTCTTTGGCAGGCCCTGCGCAAAATGAAGCAGCAAGAATCATTTGCATGTGGAGGGTGTACCCAGGACTAGTGCAGAATTTTATTTGACAAGGTAACTACTTTTATGGATGTTTATATGAATGTAAACACTTTTAGTTGACCATTATTCTCTAGCCGATCTGTCTTCTTGACACTTATAAGAGTGGCCCAACAGTAAGAATTTATATTTTACTTTAGCCTCAGTAGGGGAACAAGTCCTCCAGCACACTGAAGTCTCTGAGTGCATGTGTGTATTTTTTTCCCCTGATTGTAATGTGTATGAATGCACTAATATTTGCAGAACATTACAAATATGTAATATATTACTATGTTAGTCATTTTTTACTGTTGGAATTGATTGATTTTACTGTTCTTAAGCACATATTAGCATGTTTTTTTTCTTTCTCTACACAGTTCAGGATATGTTCAAATCACCACTAATAATATATTCTGCTCATTTCTCAGTAAGGATATTGCTCACTCTGTCTAAGTGTTTGATTTGAACTCTATCTGCAAATAATTTTGCATAAGCGTGCGTTAAAACACATTTTCTGCGTGTCCCGGTGACATAATCATGTATTTTAAATGTCATGGGCTGTGCTTCGGTATTAATGAAGTCCTTGTGGCCGGACTTAATGTCGTTTTGCTTTGGAAAATCCAATGCATTTTAAATAAAACATTTTATTTACATAAGGTAATTGCAAAATGCTGGAAATAGGAAATGCAGGTTGGTATATCTAAATGTAAAACCACCCCCACAACACGCATGCAAATTCATGTCCCTTCATTTGCTAATACAATCATCCCCATTAAGAAGGCAATAAATATAAAGCTTGCTGTGTCGAGCAGGACAGATAATGAACCCCTTCCTCATGTCCTTTTAGTGCTGAGGGCTGCTGTACGATTGGCTTAGCCATGCTACATTACCTGAGCTGTCGTTAAAGGGTCTATAAATTAAGCTTGAGGCAACACCTGAAAGTGGTTAGAGAGAAAAGGACCGTACGTGATTTTGCTGTGATATCTAACACACTCCTCTCTCCTCACACTTTTTTTTTTTTTTTTTTTAGTTTGGAGTGCTCCTACATACTAATTTGGCTTGAGCTACTAATTTGCTTCTGACGGCCATGTGGTGGGTCTCTCTTCCTTTCTGATGAGTCCTCTTCAGGCCACAGCAATAGATCTGGTCCTAGTCAGCAGCTTATTAGAATGTGGAGTCAATAACAGAGGCTGTGTTACCCTCAGAGACGTAATGATACGTGTTTCAACATCTAACCTCCTTATTAGTGCTACTAAGTGACGATCACACTTAGAAATAGCTCCGAGTGCTTCTTAATTATAGCCTGAGAAATCATAGGGTTGTTAGTGTGTAGCGCATGTGTGTGTTATATGTGTATGTGCACACACTTGTGCATGATAAATGAGGGGTGTTTGTGCTGGTATTATGACTGTGTTTCCCTAGAGTTTACTTTACACTCTTGCCCACCCAGACGCATCTCTCACACACATGCACTCGAGCCTCGTTGTTGTGGTGATTTATGGCGGGTACTCAAGCAGGCGCATTGCTAACTGAAGCTGCTCCACTGTGGCTATGAGAAATGTGTTTCAAGGTGAAAATCAATCAGGGCATCTTCTGCAGATAACATGCAGTATCCTCTTATGGACTTTTACCCCCATAAGCATAGGATAGAAGGAACACTGTAGGAAATAGACAATCCTAATCACTGACTGAGTCAGATTACTGACTGACTGTTAAACTAATACTCCAGTGTTCATCAAATTAATCTTAATCTCCAACCTTCAGTGAATGTGGTGTTAGGACATAAGAATTCTAACATGTTTCCTGTTTCTAACAAAACAAAGAAAAACCTCTAAGAAACTTGTACTGGTGAATTCCATCAATTGTTTTATGAAATGTAATAAAAATAAAAATTCTACCACATTTTTATGAATTTTTCAATTGAATGTATTTGTAAATGAAACTCTGTATCTGTATATTTCAATGTTGCCGAGATGACTTTTTCAGAAATTAATATATGTGGTGAATTTCTATCTCATGGGACAAAAGCTTCAGCTCCAATTTAATGGAAAAACTTTTATAATAATAATGGACTATTAAAATTTACTGTATTGCTTCAGGCAGCAGAGGGATGCAGTAGGTAGAGTTTGTCTGAGGACGACCCTGAGCTCAGCTTTTTGTCTTGGACAACTTTTGCATGTTCTCTGCATCTGTTCATGAGTTCTCCAGTTTCAGCCCACAGATAAAAACATTTAGGTAAGTGCATTAACTAGTCTAAATTGCCCCTGGTTGTGTGAATGAGGCTCCAGAGCTGTGACCCTCTAAAGTTTTTTTTATCTAGTGTAATTTCTTCTTTCTATTGTTGCTTTAACTGTAAAAGTTTAGTGATGTGAACAACTGCCCTTTTGTGGTGTATACGTGAGTTTTGATTAGCATCTTAAACTTGTTTAGCATTGTGCTGCTCCTTTAACAGATTTGGTATGATTTTTTTTTCCCCTTTATGAAGTTTATATTTTTACCTTGCATTTGTAGCTACAACAAATGTGACATCTTAAAAAAAAAAAAAAAAAAAAAGAAAACTACATTAAAAGTGTTAAAATGTTTAGAGAATAAAACATTTATGTATACCCAGGAGCCAAAAATGCTCTATGATGTGTAAGGGTTTGATGAGTAGCTTACATTAAGCCAAACATTTCTTCTTCTTGATCTAGCACACACCAAAGCAAGGTATTAATTTCTCAGATTTTTCATCATAATTCCACAGAAATATAACACAGAAATGATCAGTGTATCCTCATGGGACAAATTCTAACTAGGCTACAAACACATTACCTTTCGGGGGATTGTGGCAATGATGTAAAGTCCGTTGGGGAGCTGAGAGGCAGATATTTATGTCAATGCGTAGAAATGAGTGATCTAGTGAGCAGGGTCGTGTGCAACAAATCCCGCAGTGCGTACGCACGGGCAGTGTGAGTCTCGCTGCTCAGCCGAGCGGTGACGTGAGCCATGTGTTCAGTGTCCTGATGCTGACAATATGGCAATCACTTAACCACCAAATTAGCTGTAAAAATTTAAATACACACCTTGTTTTAGTTATGTTACTCAAATGAAAATTGCTTTGAAATATCTTACAACGTGAGAGTTTCGTCTGTTTTTCTGTCCATACAGAGACCTCACTTGCCTAAACTCTGTACATGTGCAGGTGAGAGATTAGGATATAAAATACTAGAGCGTGGCTTTAAATCCAACTTGTCTCTTGAATATGCTGAAAACGAATCCTCTTCCTCTTGCTCCTCCTCCTTTCAGCATGGAACTGGCTTATCACAGGATTCAATTTTGTTAGCAAATGCTTTTTTACTTTCAAACTATTTTTAAAGGAAATGCTATGTAACGTTGTGCCTTGTGATGGGACGTAATCTATACTGCCAGCTTAGCTGTTTATTCTTCAGATCATTCTCTTTTAGCTGCCTCTCCATTTTTTTTCTCGCCTTCTGTCAGGATTTACTAACACACAATAATCTGTCTTTCCTGCTCCATCTCTGCCCAATGACATGTGCATGCACTTGTAATTCAGTATTTAGCATAAGTCCACTGTACTTCCAAACACGCCCCATGCCCCCACCTTTATCTCTCGCTCTCCCAGTGCTCTAATGAGGTTAGAGTGGGTGGAGGCAGAGACCGAAGTGGATTAGTGCTGAGCTGATGGACGCTGGCAGCAGGGAGAGTGAGTGATCCTTCCCATGCCCATGCTTTGGGAGGGGTTGGCTGGGGTAAACTCCCCCTGCCCCTTAGGTGGAGCTCTAATTGATTTTTCTTCCCTGTGCCATCTGGCTCTAAGCGCAGCAGGAGGGAGGAGGAAGAAAGAGAACCCCTGAAAATTGAGTTGCAGATCCACATAGATCCAGCGCATTGTTCAGGCAGCAGTAGGAGGACTAGAGTGTTAATGTACACTGGAGGTTAAAGGTCAATGTTAGTCTGAAGAACATCATCTCCTAAATGTGCCAGAGTTTGAGATGGTGTAGAGGTGAGATCAGTAACAGTGTTATGGATAGTGTTGGTGAATAAAGGACAAGGTATAGAGTACAGAGTAGAGAACGTGTGATGAAACGGTATTAAGCAGAACACAGGAGGATGAAAACGATGAATGATGAAGGTTTCTATTTACCAGCAAGATGAATAGTGAAACATTGACTACTGGAATTAACAGAACTACTTCCTCCGTAGCCGCTGTATTTATATCACATTTTCAGGAACAAAGGCAGTACTGAGTAGTTATAAATCAGCTGAGATGATTTCTGGGTCATGATTTCGAAACCAAAACCTGAAATGAACAAACTAGTGAACATTCCGTAACCGTTTATCTTTTTTCCTCCTAAAAGAGTTTTGCCCTGATAATTCTGCAGGTCAAGGAACTTTATAAACATTACAAACTCCACCTATAAACAGATCACTTTCTGTAGTTTTTCTGCACAACACACACACACACACACACACGTTTTAGTGTTTAGTCGTCACGTGTTAACGGGATTCATGCAGTATGTATGTTGTG
>JAOTRN010000053.1:9853565-9867647 GCA_028566695.1 Bagroides melapterus
ATATTTGGGTCAGCATCCAGGTGGAGGTCAGAAATGCATGAACTGATCAATTCCAACACACACACACACACACACACGACCATGTGAGGCTCACACGCTTATCTCATGGGAGCATTTACCCAGTATGGTTTCATTCCACCTCTCTGGTTCTTCTTTGCTCTTGTCTCTTCCCTCCCCCTCCATCTATTTATCCACTTTTCATCTCTGCTCTTCCTTTCAGCCACTCCCTGTCTTTCTCTGTCCCTCCCGTATTAACAGAGCAGGCACATTAACTACAGGAAGTCAGCAAGCTTGCCTGACAAGATGTACTAAAAGAAGATGACATCTTAACAAGTAAAAATATCTTGAATCTAGTTCATTTTTTTTTCATTTTTAACTGATTCTTATTATAACATTACCATAAACCAAACCTAGTTTAGCATATTTTACTTTTTAAGCTTTCAGTTTTCTTGTTCTGGCAGCAGACTGTATCAGTATTAAGTATTTTAAAAGCAAAATGAGCTGTCAACTGAATATATTTTTAATCTCTCTAATTTAAAATAGTTTAATACAACTATAAATAGGTTTAATAATCTTTTTTTTTGTTGTAAATTTTAAGAATAATAAAAAAAAATCTTCCAACAGAATAATCCTATAAGAATAAGAAATTGTGGATAAATTTGATTAGATTTAAGTCATTGCTATGATGTCATTTTTTTTCCAGTGAATGCATGATTGAAGCATCAGATAAATAATACCACAAAGGTTCATATCAGTGTTTTTTTTCTGTGTGCTGTATCATGAACTCGGCTTTGCTCTCAGATATCAGAGGTACTAAACTGAATGGATGCTCGTCACTGGGGTGGTCATTTGTGCTTTTCTTTTGAATCTCATCACAATTAATATAAACCAGTGATCATTAAAGTCTAATTCTAATCAGTACATTAATACTGAAGGTGAGGTAGGGTAAAGATTATAAATATAATATTATTGACAGGAAGGATGTACTCTTCAGGGCCCCACGCCTCAGACAGGTGATCTACAGTCAATCGTATGTTTTTTTTTCTAAGCCTTTGTAAATGTTAAATGTTATCATAATGTCACATATTGATAACCGATAACTTGCTCCAGCTAGCTTTCATTCTTTCTCAGCAACTCTACCATTGTGGGTGAAATGTTCCTTTAATGGAATCAAGATTCAGTGTGTGAGTCAGTAATCCCCTGTGACCTGCGTTGGCATTGCCAACCTAGGCTAGCGGATGCCAGGCAGGAGCGCGGCGACGGACTGGCACAGGCCCACTGAGCAGTAGAAAGGCCAGGGCCAGTCTTTCAGTGGTTATGAACGGGGCTTATTTAAGTCCTAGTATGAATGAGGCCAGTCACTGAATGCAGCACAAAGGGGACGGAGGCTGCTTGGCATGCAGGTGGTGTCGATACAAGAGCAAGAGCTGCAACACTTTTGTGAGTGGAACGTGATGAAACGGAAACGCATAATGATTCAAACCGAGACGCACCGGAGCCATGTTTCTGTGTGTGTATGTGTGTGGGTGTGTGTGTGTGTGTGTGTAGTTGATAAAGACAAAAACAGATCATCTTTACAACAATTTCTGAACATTTTATCTTTCTTAAGTCTAAAAATCACAAAACAGGTGACCCAACCTGATCAGAAAACACACTTCCTTGTTTTTTTTAGGGGTTCAAAAGTCGAGGCTGTGCATCCTGAGTAGGTAATCTCTCCTGACCACTTCCTGGTTTTGTCTGTATGACATGAAGGACACATTTCCAGAACAATTATACATACCATTTCAAAATGGACCCAGTTCCTCTTTCCTTCTTCGTCAGCATTGTGACAAATAACTTGCTTATTCATTTCATGCTGAATGGTTTGAACCGAATACAGTTTATATTACAGACTATACACCTATCCAGCCAGACATTCTATACAGGATGGACAGTGATTCACTGATGGGATATTAATAGTTTACTTTCTTTAAGTCTCACTGATGATGAGATTAAACAACACTGTTAACACAAAGCGAAAGCATTTCTATTTCTTTCATTTGAATTCAGCATTTTAAGCCAAATTTTAGAGTGAGCAAATCCTCACTTATAGACCATTAGTCAAACGTGTTCGTTTGGCTTTTGAAGTCTCTTTTTATAACCGACGCTGTATCACATCGTGCAGAAGGTAAAAGTATTTATAAAAGCAATGCCTACATAAAACATAAAGGCTTTAAGAGCACGACACATTAAACAGACAGAACAAAATCCGATCATAAATAGTTTAATCCGGTGTTGTTTTAAAACTCACTGGTGAAGGCATCAATATTTAAGCGGTTCCTGTAGGTATTATAAAGTGAGAGCTCTTTTAGGTTATATGCACATGGCTGTGTTGTATTGTAATGGCAGGATCTAAAATGGTACTAAAACACAGCCTCACTGTAACTGGGCAGCAGAACCATCAGAAACCTGTGATCTCTACTTGATCTTGTGTTTCTCCCATTTCCTTTTCACCATCAGAGACTTTGTTTCTTTCTCTTTCCCGGTGGTTCTGTCATGTAAAAAAAAAAAAAATGCAACACATTATGCCTGCGCACGTTTTCTAACCTCTTACAGTATCAAAAGCTACCTCGGCTCTTCTCTCTCTCCCTCTCTCTCTTTTGTCAGGTGTTATTTATGAGTTGTGTAGCGGAATTCCTGCGAGCCCGCAGCACCTGCTGTAGTTGGACTGAGACACAAGAGGCAGCTGCTAGGCCTTGGGAGTGTGGTTGGGATACGTCGAGAAAGCGTTCTGGTAATGTTGCCTGAGCGTTCGGGGAGGACTGAGAACATTAAAGGAATATTGAAAAAGCAGAGCGGATTTGTTCAGGGAGGCTGCGAACGGCAGGGGAGGACTGAGACGCCATTGTGAGGCGGTTCAAGGAGACTAAGAACATTAAAGCCATGTTGTGAAAGCACTGTGAAAAGCATTGTGAAGGTGTTGGGGAAATGTTCATGTACCCAGAGCAACGGTTACAGTACGTGACGCAGCTGAATGTAGACAGCTTTGCCTTTTTACCGCACAGACGTTTCCTAACAATGACGCTAATAAAAAATAAAAGATAGTCAGAGCCTGTATTATGCACAGAACCCCCTGTTATACACGTAAGCTTTTTATTTTTAGAATAATTTATCACTTTAAATGCTTATGAAAGCTGCTGTATAGGTCACGAGTCTATAAAAAAAATGACTGCTATTTGCATCCCAGCCAATTTAAGGCTTTTATAAGGGAAAAGAGTGGTCTGTTGTGGCTCCTTCAGACCATCCTGGTGCTCTGCTGTTTTCTTCATTAAGTTAAATAGTGCACAGGTTGAAATTGTGGATAGAGTATGATCGCACTGATCAGGATACACACTTCCTTGTTTTTTTTTTCTAGGGCCTGAATCTTGAGCCTGTGCATCCTGGGTCGGTTATCTCTACTGACCACTTCCTGGTTTTGTTTCACAGTGATGAAGGACAAATGGATTATTCCAAAACGCAAATAGAAAAAGTTGTTAAATCAAGGCCAAAACTGAGGTCAAGCTCAGATTCCATGTTTATATACAGTATATGACTTACAAAGTGTTTGTTGGTGTTTACTAATTGTAGCTGTAGTTTTGTTTCTAGTGTTTCGTGGTCGGTTTCTGTTACAAATGTTTTCGTTAGCTGTAGCTCGCACAATAAAACTACCTCACGTTTGCCTCTCACCCTTAATGTAATCCCAGAGGTGACTTTGTTGGGTGCTTTTAACCCTTTAAATAACCAATTATTCACTCAGTCATTTTCAGGGTCTTCACTAGTTCTAGTGAATCTGATAGAATTTACACATTTCAAGATGGTTAAACTTTGAAATAAAAGTTCACCTGCTGCCTTAAGAATGGGACACAAGACAAGACCTTTGTGTCAATTCACAAGCAGTCGACAACGGATGACTTAAAATTTTCAAAACCAAAGCTTGTCATGACAATTGGAGCTAAAGAGAAGTTCACATAACTTAATGGGGCTGTAACGTTTTGCTGTTTAAATGAGGAATATAACAAAAAACAATTATTTAAATAGTTCAATTTCCCTGTATATTATCCCTGTATATTTCATGTCAAAGTAACACGTGATTCTTTTTATATTTTCACTTGTGCACATTTTCACAAAGCCTGACAAAAGGGCAGTGTATATTAACACATAGGAAATACCCCAAGGAGTAATAGCAAGCTTGTTATTGTGGAGGTGAATTGTTCTCGTTCACTGTGCTCATTTTTGACCTTTGTTTTGCTTTGTTTGATCTGAAGATCAGTCATCACCTCCTCCTGATGTCGTAACCAGGTAAACAGCAGTACACAGGTGAACACAGCAAGGCCAGAGTTTATTTTGAATGCAAACACCTGAGTCCACAGCCCAGCTTAGGACTTTAGCCTATTCATGTGATCCACTCACAATCACGGTGACTCAAAGTGAGAAAATAAGACGTGAGCTTTAATACTATTAATACTGGTATGATTTGAATACGGATAATGGTTAAAAAAAAAAAAAACAACGATCATTAATTACCCAGAATTCACTGGCCATTGATCAGATTATCATGTTAATGAAGGGTTGAGTAGAGAAAGGAGAGTATAGTGATAGAGAAACTACATTCATTATGTTTAATGTTTTACAGTGGACACCTGTGACCTGCGACCTGCAACCTGCAAACTGTGTCTGACTCCAACGGAGTAACTGCGAGCTCACAGAGTAAACCTGGCAAGGCCAAATGGCGTGTTTTGCAAACACACGGGGAGCAGGTATCGCCATTAGTCAAACTAACAGGTGGGAGTCTACAGCACCAGCAGGTACCAGGTACATAGAGAGAGAGAGAGAGAGAGAGAGAGAGAGAGAGAGAGGATGAGGACAACTTGTTAAAAAAAAACATGAAATACCTGGAGCTATAGCCCTAATTTCTCCTTAACTGTGAAACATGTTTATGAGTTGCTGTGACTGAAACCTGTATTTTCTGCAGTCAGGGTCCCGACGGACTCCAGGCTAATTACTCTGGGTGTAGGTGAGAAATTCTTGGTGAGCTATTTAGCACATGACATCAGAGGGAGTCTGTGGGCAACAGATCTAACATATGGAGCGCTATAGCACGAACAAACAATTTACTAAACACCTCCCAAACACATTCATCATCATGTGACAGGCACAAAGCCAACACACCATAAACACACAAACACACAGCCACGTTCATGTATAATTCACTTTGTTGTGGAATTCCTTGTCGGCTTGCATCGAGAAAAAAAAAGAAAAAAAAAAAAAGAGCAAATTACAGGATGCTCCACCTGTTTATGATTAGACTCAAATATGAACGGATAAAGAAGGGAAGGAAGAAATAAAGTGATGATTGTTTGTGATCTAATTCAGTCAGTGACTACAGATCAAAAGTAGTGAAATCTCTTGGCCTGGGACTAGGTACACAAACATAATATATCAAATGAAAACTAAGCAACATTCAGGCTGTGTTGCAATCAGCTGTGTTTAGAAAAATAAAGCTGTCCCTTAATTTACACTTTCACTACATGATGTGCAAGCAGAGTTTATGAACATGTTAATAACAAGTTCTCGTTTTTGTTTCGGTTCCTGATATTCACTGGGTTTATTTTGTATATGTCAAGCCGACTGGTGGTCCAGCAGCAGGATCCTGCGTTCTCACTGCTGGGACCCGGATTTGATTCCCAGTGCACGGAGCAAACCCAGCCACTGAAGAGTTAATTCTCAGTGCCAGTCCCAAGCCTGGATGAAATGTGAGGGTTGCGTCAGGAAAACCTGCACCAAACCTAATATGCAGACCACGTGATCTGCTGTGGTGACCCTGAACAGGGAGTAGCCGAAAGACCGACAACAACATTTAGCGTATGTCAGGCTGTGGTACAAAATATCTAGAAGGATGTGATGGCAAGACATTTGACACACATACATAACGGAAATGGCTCAATGAAAAGGAATCCGTTTCTGAATAAACATTTTTTCCTGAGCATTTGTGCACAAAAGAAATGAGATCATTAGTCAGTTCAGTACTCCTGATTTATAAGGAATAAGGCTCTATATGGTACTGTACATTTTGTACTAGATACAGATTGATGCTGGTGATCTTAATCATATTCAGAAATATAGCAATTCTAGAAGAAGAAGAAGAAGAAGAAGATGAAGAAGCCTTTATTTTTGTCATATATACATTACTGCACAGTGAAATCTTTTCCTCACATATCCCAGTGGGGGGACGGACAACAGGGTCATCAGTGATACAGCCCCATTTGGAGTAGAAAGCGTTAAGGGCCTTGCTCACTGGCAGCTTGGTGGTGGTGGGGCTTGAACCCAGACATTCCAATCAAAAACCCAGTGCATTAACCACTTCAAAATTTGGAAATGTTCTGCTATTTCTCTCTATACTGAATATTTTTTGGGATAATGTACTAAACAACTTCTGTAGTTATATATACGGTCTATTCAGCAACTCACCGAGTCTTTTAAGACATTTACTGCTCCTGACATTCTGTGTATCATCTAGCCTCTCACTATGACTAACTCACACATGCACGCTCACTCACACACAGTGACTAAGTGATTTTTCCACAGCAATGTCCGTCTGTATCCTCTGCATCACAAGCCTGACCTAAGATTTTACTCACACAATCATGTCTCTAGAGGTTTAGAATCAAACACACACACACACGCACACACACACACCTCCGGGGGTCTCTAATGGTGAGATCTTATTAAAAGAAGGATGTCCTTTTTATTTCGAGATAACCCAAAAGATGTCCAGATCGGTCAGAGAGAAACAGATCCTGCTCTGCCGCTCTGCTGACATTTCATACATCACTCCGATTTATCAGTGTGTCTGTTCACCTCCATCCCTCCTTAAGCGGTGTATTCACACATCACAACAGTGCCTGGAACCAACACCACTACATGCCACATTTATCATCCGGCACTTCAAATTATAACCTTCTAAACGATTACAGTGTATTTTATTTCAGGCTGTGTTACAAAAAGCATTTAAAAAAATGAAACAGGAATGTGAAGACTCTTGGTTTTGCTTCAGTTCAGATAAGAGACAACATGCTGAGCGGTGATAAGTGTGCTGAGGACGAGATGGCAAGTCTTTCATTCACCACTCCGCTGATATTAGTGCGAGAGAGAAGGAAAGGCTGAACGAGAGAAACACAACAGTGTTTACTAAAAAAAAACGAAAGTTATGATGTGGACAGAGTCGTTATCGGGAGAAAGGACGTGATGGTGTAGAGCCAGCCTTTAATAAAAATGAGACTGATGCTGTGTTGGGAAAGGTGTGAGGTCAGAAATTTGATTCCTGGATTCAGAGTACTGTTGTCTCCTGACTGATTCTCTTCATGCCAAAAGCAACCGTCAGACTTCATCACTCTTAACCTGCCTTATCTTAGACCTAGATGACTATTCATGGAGAAAAGAAAATATACTGTACCAGCCAATAGTGCTAAACTTCAAGGGAATTATTTATTCCTAGCTAGCAAACCATGATACAGGTTAAAGACTGCATGCTAGCTAGGCTACATTAGATTAGATTCATCTAGACAAATATTCATGAAATGAAATAAACCTTAAAAAATGAATAACAAATTCCAGGGGAAGCAGCTTGTCGTTTAGTCAGTCAGCTAAAAACAAGAGCTTATTTAATACCACATTCATTCATGTATGTCACATGGGGTTTGCCTTTTTACCTGATGATCGCTGCGAATGTAAAAAGACGGTTGATGTATAGGCTTTTTTTTTTTATTTCAGCCAAATATCACAAGATATTTCTAGATTTTTTCCTGAATAGAATTATGATTTGAAATGGCTGCTTCAGGATATTGAAATAGACAGGACTGGTGTTGTTGTAGGACTAAAAATAACTGAAGAGATGTAGCTAAAACAGACAGGACCTGGTGTGAAGTGAGAGTGGATCAGCAGTCCACGTGTTGTGAAGGTAGGTCCTGAGGGGAGAAGCAGTGTGCTGAAGCTTAGTCCCTAGGAACATTATTAAAAACAATGAGTATATCAGTGAAACAGACGTTCACCAAATTACCCCCACAAAGGGCAATTACCGATTCTCTCAGGTGTACTATAGTAAAAAAAGGCAACAACAGGTGTATGCACAAACACACACATATCCTCCCTTTCCCTCAGAGCATACCACTTAAGCTGTCAGCCGAAGAGTCGTTTGGACAGGTGTACGCACACAAACTTAATATCATCCCTAAGAGAGGGAGGGAGAAAAGAGGGAGGGGAGTGAAGTCTTAATTTCCTGTGTGGTGTGGCAGTGACCCTTCGACCTTGGCTGCTTGTGCATACACACACACACGCAGGTCCAGAAGGATGGTGGATTGTATGAGATGAAGTAATGTACCTCTCACACCTGTCTATGTGACTCACACTGACAGCTAAATGAAGTGTTAGTCTAATAGATAGACCACTCTCTTTCACTCTCTCTCTCTCTTTCTCTCTAACACACGATCACACAAAAAAATAGGGATGACGATAACGTAGTGTAATAGTAATGACTATATCTAATCCATAAGCACATCTCTACTGCTGCTGTATAGACACAGAAACACTTGTACTCGGTGTACGTGTCAGACAGCCCCCTTTTGTTTGAACTATATTTTTATATATATGTACATTTTATATCTCTCAAAATAACTATCTGGCTTTTCAGGCTGTGTTTCTACCATACAGTGTTACTCCGCCTCCCCGGTGAAGCTCCGCCCCTTATTCAGGCTGCAGCAAGGATCCTCTCCCTGAAGACTATCCCGTCAATTTAATTCAATTCAATTAATTTCTATAGCTCTGTTAACAATTCACATTGTCTCAAAGCAGCTTTACAAAAGTATAGAAACAGAATAAAAAAAAATTGTTAAAAGTTTAAAGTTTAAAATTAAGTTTATATCTCTAACATCTAGATAAGCACAGAGGGAATTTTGCAGCTTTTCAAAATTGTGTCGCAACGTTCACTAGAGGCCAACAATCAGACTGTTTTATATTGTATGATCCTCATCAGAAGTCAAACATTAATTTGTATTTTAATTGTTTCAATGGAGCACAGACCTGTCCTACATGTTCTTCAGCATGTTCTATACAGTATGTGCTTGTTTCCTCTATATTCTTCCATAGCAGCTTCACAGTGGAAGCACTTTGTGTCACTGCATTGTGAAAAGTACATGAACATCAAAGATTAGAGCTGATAATAAAAAGGAATATAATACTCTGGCATCAAGAAACCAGGCGTTCATGAAGGAATCGTTTAATTTACTGTCAAGCTCTAGTCATATTTAATGTAATAAACATGATCAAACGTATACATTAACCGCCCTATCGGTGACTACCTTGATGATGATTTTTGATGGTAACATGTGAAAGCCACAGTACAACTTGTGAAAGCCTTCACACTGTTATTTTTACACCTTGGATTTGGAAACACCCACATGTGATTATGTAAGCTTGAGGCCTTAAAACAATAAAAATTCAGAACGATTGTTAAAATGATTTGCTGATTCTGTGAACCAAATCTGGTACCAGCACTGTGTTGATGGAAAAGGACATAAATCTGGTTTATTAACTGATAACGATTCAAAGATACACTCAAACGCAACAAGGCAGCTGAATAAGAGCTTAAATGTATAACACACACACACACACACACACACAGACAACGTGATGCCTCCATATACCAGCCTCCCTCACTGTGAAGAATGGGACGTATGCAAATGAAAGTCCCGGCATGGGCCGTAGTTTCCCACAGGCAGAGAGAGAAAGAGCGTTCCTCCCCTCTCCGCACTCTTTCAATAGTCCTTTTCTTCCGCCGTGGAGCCCTCTCTATGGCCAATAGTGGTCCACTGCATAGGTAGCAAAACCTCTTTCTCTCCTCCCATCTAAAGCCTTAATACACAATAGCTCACTTAAGCATTCTCACACACGCACACACAAACACCCACACACACACACACACACTTGCCAATAAAGCACAACCGTGCACAGCTACAAAGGAGTTCATGAGACTTGGACCCTTTTGTAGAGGAGCGAGTGGGGAAGACAGAAAGAGAAATAAAGCTCTTTTCTTGCAGGGTTTCTTGCACCTCTACCAATGAGAGCATAATCAGGGCTAATCATTAATCTCCATTTGCAAAATCACAGACAAGCTTGGAGTGCTATTCACTTCCAAAAACACTCCTGATTCCCTAACATTTGTAACGAAGGAACCAATGCAGTGGCTAATATTAGACTTAACTAGAGTAACGGTTATTGTTTTGAGGAGGATATACGTGGTTCTTAGGACACATTAACACATTAAAGTTTGTATGACTGAGTATCTAAAGGTCTGTTGTAGCATTATGTGTATTGCTTTAAGCCTTTTGGGGTTTTATTTTGCTTCAAGCAATACAGAATAGGTTGCTTTGTTGTCACCCATTTCCCTTTCTGGCCTTTCCAACAAGTCTAATTAACAAAACAAAGGTGCCAATTTCCTTCTCTAAAATGTTAAACAGATTTAAAACAAGTGGTGATACACAAACCACCAAACACAAAATTGTACTCGGTCCAACACACTCATAATCAATGTGTTGTGCACTCTTTTGCACATTCTCACACTCAGGCCTTCCTTCGAGAGGGCATCCATGTTGTTATGCAAAACATAAGATGGGAGAGAAGAGCTGGCCTGCCAGTTTACAACAGCCCCTCAATGACACCTCAGCAGTCCTCCAAAAAAACTGACCCCTCACCTCCTGCAGTCCCTCCCCCATCTGACCTCCACATGGGGGGAACGCTTGCCCTAAAGGGGATGGTCTGAATGGGGAAGAAGGCACGTAGGGAAGAAACAGAGCTTGGCCCAAACTGAGATCAATTCTGTGTGTGTGTGTGTGTGTGTGTTCAGAGCTTTGACGCACAGCCAATTTGTTACGCTGGACGCCTCACAATGGCACAGGGGGAGAAAGTGAAGTCATACTCGAGGCAATGCATGGGCGCCCATGGCAAAGGTCACTCAACATCTCTCTGCTACTGTGTCAGAGAGTTAGAGAGGTAAATACAGAGGGATCAGAAGACAAACATAACACATAAAATATGATAGAAGAGGAGAAAAGAGGCTGAGGTAAGGGGGGGTGGGGCACTGGTGGATTTTTCTCCTGACTCAGCAATTTCAGTTGGACTTGAAGAGGAAGTCCCTAAAAGACAGCAGATAAATGAAAGGTTCCTAAACTTTGCACACCGGGAGGAGATCTCTTAAATGTTAACAGATGGCTTTTAAAATGTTTAGCATCGTGTCATCTCACAGCAATGTGGCCCAGAAAGACACCCAGCACAATTCACACCACACACACACACTCACCCACACACAAACACAGTGATAGATTTATGGTGCATTAATTTACAGCCAGACAAAAGCTTGTGTATTAAGGACTAGTCTAAGTGCCTTTTGTTCATTTAAAAAGAAATTCAGGCTTTTGCTACAAATACATTTTGATAAACTGAAATAAAAAAGTTTTTGTGTCAATTAAATTCACAGCATTAAGAATTAAGCCTGCAGGCATGAAATTCTATAAAGCTGTAACATAAAATAATAATATATAAAAAGCATTCTATAGCATGCGATTAGAGAGGAGGTTCAATTAGTAAACTTCCCGAGTTAGCTAGCTTGCTTGCTTGATTCTGTCAGATTGACAAGCGAGACACAGAGCTAATGAACTCTTATAGTTCTCTATTTTGTGTAAATGTATCCCTCTATCAAGTTCTTCTAAATGAATTCAATAAAATTCTCACATTCTCCTGTCACTAACATTTGCATTTTTACATTTATGGTCTTATCCAGAGCCACGTCAAAAAGTGACTAGCAACTAGAAAGAGTGCTTAACAACGGTTACAAATTTCTCACTGCACCAAAGCACCAGGCTTTCTATCACCAGGCTTTTTTAGTCACACTTTAAAGCGAGATGCAAACTGAAAAAATTCTAGTTTGACTGTCAAACTACAGCCTTAAAAAACCCACTAAAATCAAACTGATCATCTTTTTTCTTTAGACTTTATGCTCACATACTTTATGGCTAAGGTGGAGAAAGTAATTAAATTTTTTTTTTAGCAAAATAAAGTCTACCACACCTATCATGACTGGCCTGTTGGTCTACGCCTCTCTTTTTTCGCTCTCTCTGACTCTCTCTCACTCTTAGAGAACTGAGTGTAAACACAATATCTGTTTTAGAGCTTATATTGTGGTGTGTATGTAGGTGTGTGAAAAGGTTGTGCCGATGTGCAAAAACAGAAGTGTAAATTTGGGGCTTTACAACATCTCAAATTATAGAAAAAACATCAAGATTCTTTGAAACATAACCTCCATTTTGCCAAGCCACTACAAAGAGCAGCACACCCCATGGAGCGCTGCCCTGTTTATTTTCTTAACCATGCTAATACCGGTCAGCCACATTCCTGTGCTCCCAAACTGGGAGGTTTCAGATTGCCCTGTGGTATTCCTGTGAGCATGGAGGTGGAGGGGAACAGTGAGGAGAAGAGAAGAGAGGCCCGGCCCATGAAGAGCAAACACCTGTCGCACTGGGGACCGTTAACACCTCCATGTTACGCTTTCCCTTCCTTCAGGTCACATGACTCAGGAAAGCTGCACTGTCAGAAATGCTGAAATTGTCAAGACATGCTTTGATGGGATATATACAGACCAAACAAAGCCACTACATATCTAATGGTTTGCTTACAGTGACTTTCATTCTTTCTTTCTTCCTTTCTTTCCTATAGTCACTGTGTGACTATGTGCTTATTTTAAATTTTGAGAAAATTCCAACTTGACGTAAAATTATTTTAATATTTTGTAGCCACCACAAGACCATTTTCCATCATTTCTAATGTTTTGCTGTCTGAAACAGCTGTCATGGTTCAGGTGGTGTGAAGGTGTGTAAAAACAAGCACAGCTTGCTCTAATGAAGTGTCTCCTTTCTGAAAAATTCTTCACCTGTGCCCTAACAGCCCCTACTCTCTAAATAAGGCTGAAGAGACACAAAGGGTTACCCTGACACAAAGCAACAGTCACACCAAAGATTTTTCACCTGATGTCTAAGTGCTACCTCCTGCTCGCTATGGACTGAGACAATCCCCCACCCCCTCCCACACCCAATTTTACACACACACACACACACACACACACACACACTTTGACATGCACCAGTGATGGTGATAATCTGAGGAATTTTACCATAAGGCGCTCTGATTACAACTAACAATCCTTTCAGAAGATAACTTAGTAAAATAATGCAGGCAACACACTAAATGCTAGTTTATTATCCTTTCGTAACTGTGACTAATTGGGTCCAGGGATTGGTTAAAGGGGGATTTGTTTTCAAATGGGAGTCAGATGGTCAGCTGTCAGCTGACAGCCCTAAACACCTCAGCACGCCTCCTCAGGCTCAGTCAGCCATGTCGTGACCACTTGGGAGAGTCTGGGAGGCAAATCCACAATCAGATGTGCTTATGGGATACGTAACAAGATATGATTAGTTTCCATAAGTATATGACAATTATACTATGGTTAGTCTTGCTGTGTCTAAGCAGCGTGTTCACCACCATCATGAAAAGAATTCTTAGTACAGATTTAGCCAGCATGAACATCCACATGAGTAACACACATGAAGCAATAGTTTCCTGAAAACTAAGTACTACACAGTTCAGATTTGTTTTTTATATATAGACCTAACAGAAGATAATGCAGAATAATTCACGTATATACTTGTACACCCTTTTCTGTGAAATGGCAAATAAATTTCAGTGTTCATGTTGTTCACTGAACAGCTAGAAATGTCTATAAAAAGAACATGCTGTGTTGACCACCCTAACAGTCTGAACTACACGGTATGACCTGGCATTACGTGATGGAGAAAAGGGCGGGTCTTATGCTAATGACGCACCAGTGGAGTCATATCACTAACCCTATTGGTTAAGGTCAGAGCCAATCACGGGTTATTTATTAAACTGCATTATACTATACTAAATATGAACGTTGCGCACTTGTTAACATCCTCTTTAGGGTAGTGTAGAAAGCATATA
>JAOTRN010000053.1:9872829-9886794 GCA_028566695.1 Bagroides melapterus
TCTGGGACTGTTTATGCTGTTGCACACAACCAGAGTGAGAGAGAGAGAGAGAGAGAGAGAGAGAGAGAGAGAGAGAGCTGCACACATAAGATAGAGCAAGAAAGGTCGGGAGAAAAAATGCAGAGAGGGATAGAAAGAGAGAAACTAAGAGAGATAGATAATGAGAAATAAAAGATGCACAAATGTTCAGTAGGATATCCTGGATGTTTAATGTCCTAGCAGGCAAAGTTTATAAGATATGATTTACGAGCCACTGTTCATATGACGAGAGGTTCAGAAATATGACAAACATCAAGGCAACATGTGAAATACTGAATTCATTCTAATGGGAACACACAAGTCATGTGACAAAAATGCTCCCATGCAGTACAGTGTGGTGTAGAGCTTTTTTCTGTTCCAGATCACAAACGTGTGTGTTAGCTGTGCTGGTGTTAGGGAGGGCAGCGCTGGGCTATTCTTGTACCTGCTTATGACTATCAGGTTTCTGATGGACTTCAGCTGGGTGTGGTACAGGATTGAGTGGACATTGCTTTTTCTATTGACTATTTATATAATATAATGTAGTATACAACAAAACCAATAAGAGCAAGCAGATATCTTATTATCTTACACCATATCAAATTCTCTTTATCTGCCAGGGAAAAATTCATTTAATTAGACACACAACCTAACTTTTGGAGCAGCAAATTGTCTTATGAATGTGACACAGCTGATAAATATCCTGGAATCATGTTCATGTTTCAAATATGAAGGTCTGATTATGTGATAATTCCTTTAAGGACCTCCACAAATCTCAATTCTGCTGTTGCTTTTCTTTTGCATCCTGTAGCTCTTACCCCATGCGCTCCTTTACTTAACGTGAAGGCCATGCTGGACTGATGAAGGTGCTAGTCCCTTCATCATTTTAGTACTTTCCCCCGACTGTGGCTGCACACAGTGAATTATTCAGCAGGACAAAGTGCTCCACTCCTAGGGTGAGGTCTGAAAGAACAACATATTACAGGAGCATTAACATCCACAGAATCTCAGTGGTACTTGGCAACAGTGTTAACAGTTTTATTTTAATAGTGATAATTGCTCTAGATTTCATACCTGTATTAATGTTTTTTGATTCTTGGAACATTTTTTAGTTTATTAAAAATCATGTGCATAACAGAAGTCAAATTCAAGCAGAAAACAGGACTGACATGTTCTTACATTTTCTTTCGGACCGCAAAGTAAACCAAGAATTTCTTCTTGGTACTGCTTAACATATGTGTAATAGAATTATATGACATTACACCTACATAAGCCCTTCATGGAATCTGACAGAAACCTATATCAACATGCCATAAAGGATTTTTCCCCAAAGAGCATCAGCTGACATGATGTCTTTCTTTATTTAGACATTAAGTGACTTACCATCTGTGGTGAATGACAGATTTTTTGATATTTAAAAAACTAAAAAAGATGATCGTGTTTTTGGATCTATTTATTAGTCTTAGTTTGCCATTCCATTCCCTGTGAATAAACTAGAAATAATGTGCCACTTAACTATTTATATGTAGTTGTATCTAGTGTATTAGAATGAATCAAGCTTTAGGGAAATTCCTTTACTGGAATGATATAAGTATAATTATATCATACCTTTTCTGTATATGGAATGTAATGACAAAGAATGACACAGTTTTGTTTTTATACTAATGTCTTAGTGTTGATCCTTTATGTTGCTGACTGTTGCAGCTCTCAGATGAGCCAGAATGCTTTAGCAACACTGACATTTTTCAATGATTCATGATTAAATCCCATTACACAGCCTTATTTGAAATCGAAATCATCATCATCATCATCATCATCATTTTAGTACCACTTCACTCAAAAGTTATAAGAAAGGAATTTTCATAACACTTATGGTAGCATGCCTCCCTACAAACACTGCCCCATATCTTAATTTTTATTACATCCATTCAGATCAGTCTGGGAAACTTGGGAAACGGAAGTTATGACGGTAAGTCTTAAGACTGCCACGTCACCAGTCTGCATCAGCTCCAACTGCAAATACCTGGAAAAGGTACAGTGAGAGAGAGAGAGAATGAATACCAAATCTTGGATTTTAACCTGTGTTTTTTTGTGGTACCACTAGGGCACTAAGCCCTCTCCCTCTCTGTCAGACCCTGTTCTTCCCTTTCCGATGGCTTAGAATCTCTGTAAACAAACAATCTACTTTGCAGATCATGTCTGAAACACATGGAATACGTATATACAAGTTATTTGGCATTGAGTGAACCTGATTGGGCCTGGAACCAGAGCACTAACAGATTCTAAAACATGAAGGTGTATAACAGACTCACCGGCTGCAAGAGAACATGTTTTAGTAAGAAGCTGGCTTCAACAGAGATCAATGATGAGGTGTTTCGAAAGCCACACACAGTCGCATTTTTACTTTCATTCTAAAGCAGTGCAGAATGGAAAAAAATGGAGTTATAATTCAATGGAAAGTCCAGTCTTTTCCCATTTTCCTTGGATCAAGCTGTCTTAGCATGAAGTCATATTTTCTTGGAAAACAAAGAGTAAAAATAATGCTACCACTAATATAAAGCAGCATCCAGAAATTTGGTTATTAAAGCAATAGCCAGGATGTTAGTAGACTTTATTTTGAAATGGTGTTGATGGGACCACCAGTCTAGACCAAAATATAACTCGACTGCCTTTCAAGAGCTCCTGTGTTGATTCCAGGACGCCCGCAGAAAGCAGCAGGTTAAACCAACTTGGTGACTTCATCAACCAAAGTCATATTTTTTATCCGATTAAGTAAAAAGGCAGGAACACCAGACCTCTATTTTTGTCTGTCATTTTCTCCTTGTCCTTACTTTTTTTTATTTCTGTCATTATACATGACCGTTTTTTCCCTTTTTACCTTCTGTGTCTCTAATGCATGGGAGGAGGCAGACAGTGGCTTGGAAAGGATGAGGGGGGTGAAGGCAGAAAGCCATCCTCCGTGCTCTACATTAAGGGATCAGGCTGTGTCTCTGTAAATGAGTATTGATCCTGCTTCTGGCGGGATCGTTTAGGAGATTAATGCTGGCAGTAGTTGGGGTGGTGGTGGGAGGGGGGTCTCCAGCCGAGGCAGGGAAGCCGGTGTAAAGCTACCCAGGACAGAGGACCTGCTGTGGGGCGATGAGGAGAACAAACCCCTGCCTCCCCTCCACACCATCTGGACCAAGAGCCCAGGGCACCAGCTGCATGGGGGAAGGGTAGGAGAGAGAGAGAGAGAGAGAGAGAGAGAGAGAGAGAGAGAGGTGGAGAGTAACGGACTGAGAGAGGAAGAAAGGAAGGAAGGGGGGAAATATAAAGGGATGAAAATGAAAAGAAAGCTGCAAATGAAAGGGAGCACAAGAGGAAGAGGGAGGAAGAACCAATGCAAAGCCAAGACACACGTAAAGCACCGACTGTGAAAGAGAGAGGGAGAGAAAGAGAGGGAAGTGAAGAATCACATGCAGCTAAGGGAAAGAAGAAGCACAGGAAGATAACAGCAATGAAAGAATTCTACATATGAACAGACTTCCAGGAAGGAGAAAATATATCAGTTCAGAATATGAGAGCATTGGAGTTGGATGGAAAGAATTAGAAATAGTGACAAAGAATAAATGTGGGAGGAAAAAAAAAAGAAAGAGACAGGTGGAAGTGAAACAGAGTTAAACATTAGAGCTGATGAGAGAAAGAGAGAGAACAGAACAGAGGAAATCAGACATGATGGATTAGAGGAGGAAAAAGGGAGTAAAAGAGCAGAGTGGCTAAAGTGGCCCAGGGGAATCTCCTCAACATGGGGCCTAAGGAAAACCGTTACACAATTACAGAGCAAAAGAGAAGAATTCGTTTAAAGGTGCTTTTTGGAGAACCATAAGGCCATAACGAACTCGGGAAGCATACAGGTACAGGAATTTTTAACAAACAATATTAAGCAGAACAAAAAAACAAAAGTGAGAGACAAACTTCTCTAGAGCATGATGTTAAGGAACTGGTCACATTATAAAGTGTCACGCGTTGGTAACGCGTACATAACGCACCCTACTTCCTACAAAATGCATTATGGGTACTATGCATCAGGAGGTTAAACAGATGGACTTTTACCTTTTATGGGCCTGGAGGAATATACAGGATTATTCTAAACTGTCCCCCTGTCTATTGCACTGTATAACAAGTATGATGTGCTGTTGGACATGGGAAGGGTAAGATAGCACACCTGTGTGTTGTAAATAGTGTTGAATGTCTCAAAGGTCTAAAAGAAACAGCAAGAAAAGAAATATTCCACGCATATAAATGTATATATGTAGAATAAAATGAGTCGGATTCAGATTCTGAGTAGGAGAAGGAGTGACAGGAGGTGTGTCGAAGAGATATCACTTATATCTAACACTTTGAAATGTATTTTATCAGTTAAACCTACTATAGTACATAGCCCACACAAAATGTGTTAACTCCCCTTAGCAATGTCCATCAGTTCAAATTGAACACCAAGGAAACAGCTGCTGTGTTCACAAAGAATTTTATCTTACCATTAAGAGTTCTCTGGGCTCAAGTGCCACTAAACTAAGGCTAAATAAGAGCTTCTCCTTAAAGCTATTCAAAGGGAAATTCCTTACTAAGAAATTCCTAAACTAAGAGGAGTCGACTTTTGCCAGAGTCCTCTGGTGTACCCCTATTTGCAGGTTTAGAACCTTTTTATTTTTAATAATTAATTTTTTATTCTTAATTACTTTTAGATAAGAACAGGATTAACTCTTAAACATTTCTTTCTGAATACAGCCCCAGATGTTATACTAAGAGTGGTGCTGTGGTCAGAAACTCTCACTTCTAAAGTGTTAAGATAAAATTGCATGAAAAAAAAGTGTCTATCTTCACACCTACAAGATGCACCATGCGATTTCAAGAATGTTAAACACACAGAGTTTGAAGTGCTGAGGAGCATCAACCACCCAAATGATATCTGTTCTGCTGGGGAACCTTCTCACTCCTGTTATATTGACAGAAAGATGGAATGATTGTAGATACAAGAACACCAATAAAGCAGCCAGTGAGTGTATATTTCCCTTCGAGGAACAGTTGAGCCAAAAGAAATCATTTTATTTAACAAAAAAAGATCACATGAGAGTTTCATTTGTTTTGAAAGATTTATATAAAGAACAAGTGATGGAAACATCACAATGTAACCTGTAACCTATTGAGAAAAAAAAAAAAACGTTAGGAGTAAAATCAAGAACAGAAAGTTTTGTGTGTTCTGATTTAGCTTTAGAGTAGATGTGAATGCACAGATGGATTTCAATATGAGACCAAATCTAAGGGCAGAATGGACATTTGGCAGCAGAACATTTGGCAGTAATACAAAAGGAATTGTTTATCGCAAATAATCACAGTCACACCATGTTACCTATAAGGTCCAACAATATGTTAGCATTTTTAGAAAATCCTACAAAAAACAGAAATGTGTCAGAGCACTGAATATACGCCTGTGTTTTAGTGTGAAAGTCCAGCAGCAAGTATGTCCAGTTATGAATGTCATAATGCTGAAACTATTCCAGTGCCTTGCAGCCCTCACAGGCCCAACAATGGAATGTTTTGAAGGCGAGATCATGATGTCAGTTGCACGCTGTTGCCCCTTCCAAAAGCAAATTTGTTATGATCTCACTTCCCGTTCTGCAGATTGTCCTTGAACTGAGCCATGGTTCCAACGCCCAACAAGGTCCAGCTGCTCCCAGTGCAGACTCACATCGGTCCAACTGCTGCACGGTGCTTCAACATCTGTAACTTGAGCATTACAAATAAATGTTTTCACCAGTGTGGAGCATGTGTAAAGGGACTACACAGACAGATAGGTGACAAAGGAAAAACACTGGTTTGGTTCCACTTGTCATTAAGATGGAAGAGTCACTGCAAATGAATACAAAGTTATTCAGACTCATCACCTTTAACCTATGATGAAACATTTCCATAATGATGGGAGTGGTTTCTCCCAGGATGACTCCACCCCCATTCCCTGGGTGTGATGAGGATGAAAATGATATAAATCATATACCATGGTTGCAACAATGACCAGCTGAAATAAAGTTTCTGCATGTGTTAGATCCACCAACATCATCAAAACACCAGTGGAATATCTTTGGGAAGCATGATGTTTCTTCTAATAGTACAGTTCCAGTGATGTGAATCTATACCAAAAACAAATGACGCTATTCTGCTGGCTTTTTCTGAGCCAGAACCTTGCTAACACATTCAATGTAATGGCCAATATTTATGATTTATATTACTCTACATTGGTAGTTATGTTTCCTTGTTACATAAAATGTTTCCACAGGACTGAATTGAAAAAGACATACACAATAATGTGAATTTGTATGATGTTTGAATATTGTTTTCTAGATAAAAACGTGTACACAGACTATATTTTTGGGTCTGGTGTATGGTTTGTAATACTAAAATTGACTGAAATTATTTATATGCCAATAAGAATTATATAAACTTGGTTCAACAATAATAAAGCTATGCCTTATTTCAGACTTCACTCTCTGGCCTAGAAATTAGCTTCATCCTTATTCAGAACGGAGCTGCACAGCTCCGCCCCTTTTCCTTAAAAGGCAAATCACAAGTCATAATTATGTAGTTTAATGAGAGGCTAGTCATTATTTTCAATCGCAGTTCTCTACACAGGCTTCAGAAGGCTCTTGAAATTGCAGTTCAACTTAGCCCTTTAAGTTCAACTTAGCCCTTGTACTGAATATGCTGAATAAATGAAATTTCACTGAACACTGCAATTGAATTCAAATGTGTGTATGTGTGTGCATATATTGTATGTGCAGAAAGAAAAGAGCGATAGAGGTTTGGCTGGACCGTGTAGACAGTACGGTTTAAGCTAAGTCTGTCAAGCAGTTCAGCAAAGATCCATTCCAAATGTTCCGACAAAAATCACCTCACAACCACAGCTAAAATTTATTCTGTGTATGTTGGAGGCTCAAGAATTTTCTACAGCTCCATTGCTGGCATGAAGAACTGGAGGAATCACACACACATACAGGTCTATAATTCTGTATATCAAAGCTGTTTTTGGATGAAGGAATACTCCCACATCATAGGTATCGTAGAGCAAGAAAGAGAAAGAGAGAGAGAGAGAGAGAGAGAAAGAGAAAGAGAGAGAGAGAGAGAGAGAGAGAGAGAGAGGAGAGATTTTCATGCACATTTAACATTTTTCCAGTGTACTTGTCCATGTTATAAATTCTGCTTCCCAGATTTTTGACCTATATATTAGGATTTATTACATTCAAATTTGATCATTTTCTCAAACAGTTTCTTCCCATTCTTCCCATATATATTTATATATCTGTCTGTATTTGTTCTTATACATTAAGAGAAACCAGAACTTTCTTAATTGGAAGCAATGATGCAGAAAAAGTACTATCACTTAGTATCACCGTTCTCTCTCTGAAAATCTTCTGCATGCACACAATGTAATAATATGACTTTTACATGGGACTAGTTATATCTTTTTGAATTAAAAAAATGAAAATAATAATAAAACTGTCCTAATTCTTGTTCAAATTCATAACCAATAATGTAACATGCCAATAACAAACCATTAAGCCTAGTGATTTCTCTTTACAATTATGTTTTAAATGGAGCAAGAGGTCTTACATAAAATTTACAATCACTTTGTAATCACATCCTGGTATCGAACTCTAATAAAATTGGGTCCCTAGAGATTTCAGTAAAGTGTTATTCATGCAGTGGGTCATAGCTTCAGCCTGAGACTCACACACTCTATGTATGTGAGGATGTCGATATTTTACAAAGTCTGATTATGAAGACATTCATTAACTAAATCGGGTGTGTTAGAGTAGAGAGAAAGAGAAGGCACTAAGAAAAGTCACTCAGGACTCAGGACTGAGAAACACTATGTTAAAAAGATCTGAGTACATATAGTTTCATCTTTCATCTTCAGTAAGCACTTTGTCCTGAAGTAACTCTGGGAACACTGGACAGGAGGTGTGAATATGTGTGGTTCAGATATCTATTGCAGGACAACAGGAACACACATTCACACACACACACACACACACACACACACACACACACACACACACACACTAATGTACTGTGTAGAAGAAGAAAAAGAAGTAGAAATAGAGGATACATGTAAAGTGTGCTTATTCTGTGCACAGGGTTACAGCCTTGGACATTCAGGTGGTAAAAATAACATTTACCAGCTAGTCCATGAAGGGTGAGAGGCCATTGTTAATCTATAAGGGCTGCAAGAAATACATGCAGCTAAACACACATACACACACACGAGCGCATGTGCACACACACACACACACACACACACACATTAGAGAGGATAAAAGGGTCAGCAGTGCATGAAAGCTATAACTGTCTACAGGTCCAACCTCTCACCCCATAACTCACGGTGTGTGGTGGAAGATTTGAGGAATGAAGGGAAACATGTTAAATGGATAAAATCACTTTTACTGCACTTTTCACCACATCCACAGAGGTGTTATATGTCATGAACCCTGCACCACCTCTTGAGGGAGTTAGAAAAAGGAGGCGGAATGGACTAACAGCACTGAAGAAGAGGACAGCAGAAAGTAGACAGACTGCACAGGTCTGTACTCTCTGTAGGCCTTGTGGCTATCAAATAAGCTTTTCAAACTGTTTGAGATTCAATTTAGATCCGTAGAGGAAAGATACAGCCTTGCACAACAATTTATTACTAAGTTTAAAGTGAAGATGAATTACTGATTATACCTGTATATAGAAAAGGTTAAATCATCTTGAGGCTGTGTCAAATTTCTACCTCAGCACTACAATCATTTAGAAATGAGACATTTTCATTACTGTAATCAAAGATAAAGAAGAATATGGAAATTATTAATGGATGATGTTATCACTAGAAACATTAGCCAGTGAACCTGTGAGCTAATCGAGTGAGCTAGCTAATTCAGCTGCTGTTAGTAATGAATGAACACCTACTCTCTAACTGTGATAGACGTGAAGGAGTTTACTTTCAGCTAGCTAGCTGGTTAGGTATTAGTGATGGCAGAAGAATAGCAGGTTTTCCAGTTTATATACTATAGTATAGGGATGTTTGGATGACCTTCCCAAGCCAATGTAAGTTTTTCAGATTTCGTAAAAGGATCCTTAAACTAGAAATAATTAACAATTTCTTTCTATGGTTAAGGAATACACTGCCTGTGGCTAGACATCTGAAGGTTGCTAGCTAAAAGCTTTCTTAACCACTAGGATGGTTGTGTAACATCTAACTCTGATGTAGTCCATTGCTATTTTGTACAACTCATTACCTCACCACATAAAAAAACTGCTGCTATTTATATTTAGTATTTGAGGCCTGTATTTTGAACATGGACCATAGAACATTCAATATGTTCACTAGTCAGCACTGATTTTGTATATTGTCTTCTATGTTTTGTCTTGTGTTTTGCATTGTTTGTCTGCACCGGTTGCACAGATGCACTTTATGTTGCTAGGACTAACCTAGTTTAAGTCCTTAGCTCTATGTTGTTCTATGTATCTCTGTCTATTGTCTTTTGTTCTATGTAGCACCAATGTCCTGGAGAAACGTTGTCTCATTTCACTGTGTACTGCGTAAGCTATATATGGTTGAAATGACAATTAAAAGATACTTGACTTGACATTGACGGGTTTTGGTGGGATTGTGGGATATCAGGGACTGACATGGAGACTAGTCAATACACAATAACTGACAAAACTGTTATGACATTAGAAGTCCTACCATATTTGGAGAAATGTGCTTGTAGATCTTGGTCATGGTGTACTTTCTTTAAAAAAAAAGAAGAAGGAAAAAAGAAAGAAAAAACATCATGAAATTCAGCTTCACTTGTCCAGCTACTGAACCTGTGGAACACAATGCTGCACACTGACTCACTCTTTCTCTGACTGTCTGCTGACGATGACAGATTTCACAGACAAGTATGTCCAAATGGCTCTTCTTGCTGAACAGACAGCTCTCTTGCTCACTGCCAATGAGAGGGAGTGTGTGTGAAAGAGAGATAGAGAGAGAGAGAGAGAGAGAGAGAGAGAAAATAAACTACTATTCAGTGAAAAAAGTCCACAAAAAAAAACAAAGGATCATCCTTCCAACATGGTCTAACAAATAATATACAGAATATTATAGAAATATAATTAATTATTCGACAAAAATGAAAACAATACAATTATGTCTCAAGCCATTTCACTTTTATTCCTAAATGTGATATTTATGAACCTGTTGCATTTTCCTCGGATCCCTCATATATATTTTAAGACTCTCAGTAAAGGGCGGGTTAGCTAGATACTTTGCGAGTACATGATTGGATAGTTGCTTCTTAAACAATTTTTTGATTGGTTAAATTTATAGCGCTGAACCGGTGTTGCATGAGCCGTTCTATCTGTTTAAGAGGGGTAAACGTCCGGCATTTTCTTAAGCACGTAATAAATCAGAGCTTGTCCAAAGCGGTCTTCGGGCTTACATACTGTTTTAAAGGTTCACTTTATGCACTTTCGAAAGTATGCACATGATATGACATCGGCGTGTATTCACTAGTCGGAGACCTAAACATTAATCCTCCCCACAGAGAGTTATGAATGGTCTGGTCCAAAATGGCTGTACAGACACAGTTGTGAAGATGTGTCGTTCTTCATAAGAAACGAATATGTTGCAGTGTGCAAATTTGTAAAGACTCCTCCGACGGAGCAGGAGGATAAACGTAAAAAGGTGAGGTAAAAAACGTTACGTTTGGTTTCTCGTGGGGTTTCGCTTTTCCTGCAGAAAACGAAACCCAATGGGGTTCCTTTGCAGTCTTATTACGGCCGTGTATCAGCCAATAGGAAAGGACAGTGGAGTTTAGAGGCCGTTACTGTATAACATCACCAGATAGCAAACTGTATAATACCTTATAGAAAACTTGTTTCTTTGAAAAAATAACAGCAACCGCCATTTCTCAGGGTTATTTATGAGACTACTTCAAAACATTGTTCTTGCATGATGCTTTACGTAACTAGCTAGCGTTTTACATTATTGGCTTAGCATTAGCTCTGCACTGAACTATGCAATATAATCTACCAAAATCACTTCTAATAGAATTAGAATAATATGCATCTGGCATAAGCAATGACAGGATAATAACACGTTAGCATTTAATAACAGGAAGGTCACAACGTGTAGTGCAACTCATGTGTCTTCCCTGAATGTTGTTAGCTGTCACTCATTAGCCGGTTACTACTGGTCACTGTGCTGCGGTTGTATACACTCATGAAGAAGGGTTTTACTAGCGTCTTAATCGAATGTACACAAACTCTGCCATAACTAATTAAGAAAATAAAGCACTGATCTTTAAGCAAGATCAGGATTGAGATTTAAATGATACTTTTGTCTATAGACTAACATATAGAATAAGGTGTGTGTTTTTAAAGTAGTCTCTCTTTTTCATGTTGATTGCATGTCGTCCTGACTGGCATACAATGAAGAGCCATTTTGTGATCAACATGTGGCCTTATAATTAAAGGTTAATAAAAAAAAAGACTGTGCCATTATAAAATTGTGAGAGGAAAAGTTGTCTTTATGTGTTTTTATAGTGAATTGTCATGTTTTGCATCTCTTGGTCAAGGTGCATTCTGGCAGGTGTAAATAAAATACAGGCCCAGATGAAAAACTGTAGGCATTTTTCACACAAGTAATAACCCTCCATCCTGCTAGTCAGGTGTTTTTACTGTTTGTGAGTAGTGCCTTTTTAATAAATCTCTCGGTACATCCAGTCCTGACACTGTCAGTGCATCAGATTTTTGTATGCAACAACTTGTACCTTAATATGCTTCATATCCTTACTATTCTTTTGTGCTGTGTTAATGTTTGTTAGGTGTTCAAGCACCCAAGCTGCCACTGGTGGTCCTTGAGCAAGACCCTTAACCCTTTCTGCTCCAGGGGAGCTGTATCATGGCTGACAGTGTGCTCTAACCCTATCTTTTAACAAGCTGGGATATGCGAAGAAAAGATTTTCACTGTGCTGTAATGTATATGTGAAATAGACTATTGTGAGCACATACAGTAGTTATCAGCTATAATGGTGAGCTTAGCTAGAGTTCACCAATTGCCTAATTGGATTGTACCATCTTTTCATCTCTGTCTGCTCTTGCATTGAAAGGTCATGGTCAGCCGAGATGCAGATCCCATGGAGCAGATGGGGTAATGGTCCTATCTCAAAGCCCCGGCAGTGGCAGTTTGGTGGTTCTGGGGCTTACACTACAAACTTTTTGATCAGAAATCCACTTCCCATTCTTCGATTACAATGTCACTTTTATTCAGGAATTTCTTCTGCTTTACCCGGTTGGTGTTAAAAGTTTGAGAAGGTGTGTCCACACACACACTCTATTCTCAGCCACAGATTACCCCAGGGGAATTCCCAGACCTTCTCAAGATATCTGTGAGATAAAACCTGGGCTTGGCACAGGGTCTCTGTCCAGTAGGACATGCTCAATACACCTAACAAACATTAACTTTACTGGGAATTGACACGTGGCTGTACTTGTAAAGTACCCAAACCTCCTCAACTAGCTTCTTTCTATTTGGAGGAGTAGCATCTCTGTTCAGAGACACACATGGATTGTCAAACTCAACAGATTATCACAGAGAACTTTGTAGGGCAACCATATCTCTGCTGCCTGTACTGAAATTCTTATTTTTAGGCAGTCACTACCACGATATGTGAGGATATGGTGCTTTAGTGTCAGTATCATAGAACTGAAGAATGGATGTAACACTGCTGCTGCTGACCTGATCTATTTGTCAACCTCACACAATTATTCCCTTCTTTTTTCCTCATCCTTTGCTTTTTTTTTTACTTCATTTTTTTAGCCCACCTCTCTCTATTTTGGGAGGGAACATTGGCAGTATTAGTAGTCAATGCCTTGTGTCAGTACTTTTTATCAATTGTTAATACCTTTTTTTTTTTTTACAATTACTTCTACAAGTCTTCTAGGATATGCCTCAACTGTGAAAAGTGTCCACACAACATAATGCCACTGTCACCATGCTTCACTGTTCTAAGGGTTCGGAGCAGTCTTTGACCTCACTAGTCCAGGAAACCTTTCTTCTCCATATGTTTCCTGGGTCTCCAACATGCCCTTTGGCAAACTCCACATAGTCTGGAACCTTCTAGGAACAGGTGTATTTATATTGCATTCTCTTGACACTTTAATTGTACACAGGTGAACTTCTTTCAGCTGTGTATGTGACTTCTGGTGGTAAACGGTTGCACCAGAACTAATTTAGGGGTTTCGCAGCAATAGGGCTAAATAATAATCAAGTCACAACTGAATCATTTTGCAAACTATATTGATTTTCTACACTCTTTGATATAATGGGATATATGATCTTGTGTAGATTGATAGCTTATCTTCCCAGTTAAGTGCAGCAGCCCTGCATTTTAATGTAGATACGTACATTATATAGGTAAACCATATAGATCAAGGCACTGTTCAGCTTGTTAACTAGATGTAGATTTATCCTTGAGTTAAACTGAAAATGTCAGCATCACTTTTCCTCTGTGAGAATGTAGGTGTAACGAAAGCTGAAGCTGATGAAAATGAAGAGGCGAGCCATTATCTCTCGGTGGTGGCAAGCTCACTGGCAGTTAAGAGTATGTAAAACAAAATGTGTTTGGGTATGTGTGCTGTGTGCTGCACTGTGGAGAAATATGCTCACCGTACTTTTAGAGGATGTTGAGGTTTGTTTTTGCAGGTGAAAAGACACTGTGTGGTTTCACATGTGGTGAGAGAGAGGGGAACGGAGGCTTTTCTTCAGTGCAGATGCTTGTTTAACATTTCCGGTCAATCAGAACCATGTCAACATCACCACACACACACACACACACACACACACACACACACACACACACACACACACACACACACACACACACA
>JAOTRN010000053.1:10000490-10011349 GCA_028566695.1 Bagroides melapterus
CTCACACACTCACACACTCACACACTCACACACTCACACACTCACACACTCACACACTCACACACTCACACACTCACGTTTAACACATTTTATGTTTGAACACTGACACCACATTATATTGTGATGAAACATTTACCCCATTAGTACTCCTTGTCTCAGTCCCTAAAGCCTTTTTTCTTCTTAATTCTTTGATTTACAGACTACAAGCTCTAGGCCAAGTATTGTTTGGTATTTTTATCCACATTTGGTGCTGAAGTATAAAGCAGCAAATTCCAATTTTCTGGCTCTTGAATCAAGTAAACTGTAAAATGTTGGAATTCTTAAAACTACAGGCGTAGCTTCTTCCTCTGTCAGGTTCTTCACAGTGAATCAGCATCAAATTAATGCTATTTCCAAGTGAGTTGTATCTCTGCTGTATTGTTAACTTTAAGTTAAGTTAGTTAGTTTAAGAGTACTGAACAGAGCCGTACTGGTGGAGCTGGAAATGTTGAGCACTGTCGACTGTTTAAACACAATAAATCACAATTTTCATAAGCTTTCATTCCAGTCAGCTGCACAAATGTAAAAACTACATGATCGGTTACATCAGGGGTGTCAGATCTTGGTGCAGTTTTTCATTCCAACTAAGTATAAGCCACAGCTGAGATGAATCTAATCTGAAAGCCAAGAACAACTAATTAAACAGTTGGAAGCAGGTGTGGCTTCTGCTTGGTTTGAATGAAAACCTGCACCAAAACCGGCTCTTTCTGGATAAGATTGGACACCCCTGAGTTACATCATACATATGATTATACGGTATGTAGTATACGGCCAAAAGTATGAAGTACATTTAAGTTCTTCTTGTTCCAGAGATTGTCCCCATTGTGCTGTTATAATACTCTCCAATCTTCAGGAAGAGACTATGCTATATTTTGGAAAGTGAACGCAGGTATCTGATCATTCAGTCACAAGAGCATTTTAATGAGGTCAGGCGCTGATGTTAAGCATGGAGACCTGCCATGTAATCATGTGTCATAATACATCCCAAAAGTGTCAGGAAAGGAAAGCATAGACAAACCATGACACAGTAAAAAACAAACACAAAACAGAAACATGGTTAAAGAAATACAAAAATTCATTTTTGGGGTCAGAAAGAAGGGGGTGGTGAAGAAGATGATAAAAAGCATTGAAAGATGAATAACAAACATAGACAGAGGGAGGGGATGTAAAATGAGACCCAGCTGCAATGGCAAAAGAAGATCTAAGTAGAAAGGAGTGGACATGCAAGAGAAAACTGGGTATAGTGTGCGATACGGCAAAAAGGTTACAACAGCGCTGATGAGAGGTCAGGCACTGGAGTACATGCAGAATGGCATTTAGCCTAGACTATTTCTGGCACATTATCCTGCCTGCAATGTTTCCACTGCAACACTTATCATTCAAACACGCTCTCGTTCAGACACGGCTCCTGCAGAAACTGGGGGAGATCTCAGGAGAGAGGAGACGTGAAGCCTAGCACAAACCAATACTGTCACTCAAATCTACATGGGCACTTTCCTTGCAGCTGAAACCCTGCAATACAGCAAGATATGAAGGTTGTGTAAGAGATCTCGACCCCCCTTTCGAGAACTATTATAGAACATGATCTGACAAGATCAAAGACATTCCACAGTGTGAGCTAATGCTCCAAATAATCAGCACTTGAGATGCTATAAGGTCGTGACTAAAACCCACCACTGACTATATGATGTCAGGCTACAATTGGAGCCTACTTAGTGGTTTATTCCTCTGCGGTGAGGGCTACACTTCTCATTAGACATAACAAACTCTATAAGACGGTCCTGTACGAGCGTGTGCCTCAAGAGACGCATTGCATACGCATGACCTCATTCCATTATGTAAAATGCATTGTTAAAGGTTGATGGCACATGCACGAGTGCCCACGGGTGCACACAAGGGTACAGATTTTCAGCTTGGCCCCATGATGCCTATTTGATACTCCACAGGGGAGTAAATCTGTAAACGAGATCCAATTGAAATGGAGACAGTAAACTCAAGCACACTGCTTAAGAGGGATAAAAGCATAAGTTAAGCCAAAGGTGTCTGGTTACATGTAACCTGGATTACATAACCTGATGACAATCTTTAGAATATTTATCAAGTTCCTGTTACGTTTTTCTGGATTATTTATTCATTTCACCTTCCACGTTGAATGTAAGTGAAGAAAATGGAAGTTTTCTAATAAAAACACAAATATAAGAATTATTTTCCCCTTTTTATTCTGTTTCAGTACTTCTGTAAAGCTGCTTTGAGAAGAAAATTGAGATAAAAATAAATTTGAATCTCAAGTTAAATTTTAACATAGCTACTCTGCTATTTGAATACATCTGAAACAGAGTCTCTGAATCTTTGTATGTGAATATGCTGAGTGTAGCACACTTAACTCAAGTGTGCACTCAAGTGATTTTATGACAAATAAATGACTTCCTAGACTAATTTCCCCTAATCTCTTCGAACACAATCGGCCTCGCAAGTCACGTAATAGCATGGTACAGTAACGCGAGTGTTTTTTGGAATGCCTGCTGTATTCTTACTAGCCTAAAGGAAAGGATAAAAATCTTTTTATCATTTCCATTATACCGGTGATACTAAATTGCATTTCCAAGTGACATACAAGCCTGGTTATGTTTGTATACGATCAACACTTTACACATGATATAGGCTCTTTATTTATTACATAGGAATCTTATTCTAACAATAGTGGTAGAGGTTATCAATGTTAAACTATGCTGGTGTACAACGCATACTGATCACCTTCATGAAAGTTTGAGATGTTGCAGTACAGGGTAATTTGTTATGTTAATTACATTGACTGAGGCATGTGAAACTAAGTATTCATCAATTAATCAATGACTCTTTTGTCCTTGCATAGATCTACAGTTTAAGACTTTATTAAGACAGTATCTGATGTTGGAAGGGTGGGTGGAGAACGCTGAGATTAAACCAAATCAAGATGCATTTTCTAACAAAGTGTTTGTTTGTATGATTTTGGAGAAATATCTGGAGTGGTTCATTCTCAGGGAAGACAGGCTCAAGATTTCAGAACGGTATAGCTTTAGTTTTCAGAAGTACATCTGCATGAATTTTACCACTGCTTTAATTTCAAATCAGAGACACAACATTGGTAAGTGAAAAATTCTTTTAATTCCATGATTTTGAAAAGATGTGCATTCTGGAAATATGGAAATATTTTAATGTGCTGTTCTTCCCATCACCTGTTCTCCATCTTCTTGACAGTTGCACAGATAACATTATACTATGGTATTAAATGTCTGTTTTTAATTCTATCTTGCCAGAAAAGTGCATTTTATTACCCTGCTTCACACCAAAAGATTCCTCTTTCCAAGTTGTGTTTTACTCAGATACTAGTCTGACTCCCGCTAGAGATTTTATGATCCATGTCAAAAATCTAATGCTATAGAATTTGACTTTGATAAGCTAGTCTTAAATGTGCATTTTTTATCTCTGTTTACTTCTTTATGTGTATAAAAAAGTATATAAAATGCAATGAAATAGAAAAAAATAAAGTATAAGATTATTCTACGCTGAAGTATAATTAAAAAATCGGATAGATCAGAAGTATTTCAAAAGTAATCAGATTACATTATACTCCTTAAGCAATCCAAATGATTAAAGATGTAATCAGTAATGTAATCCTGTAACTTCAAATCAGTACCAGATTCCATCAGGACACTTCCTCAGTAGTCTATCCAATAGTGATTTGCTATTATGTGACCAAAATTATTATAATAGAACATTACAATGCAAATACCAAGCTTTCATACTTGTTTTCATGGTAAGACCCTGACAGGAGTCCTGGATATTAACACTATGGGACATAATATCTGTGAGTTTGTGCAGGAGCTACACGTCACGATGGAGCATTGTTTAATACCTGAAATTGCTTATGTACTAACATCACTCACTGCTGACGCCAATATCTGAGTAGCATTAGCACACACCTAGAACAGTTAAGGAAACTAGACAACATTTGGCACATGCAGATGTGAGTCTTTATTTTCATTTTCATATTTTTAGTGATGACTTCTAACAGTATCGCCATTCAATTAAACGTGCCAGAGCAAGCCAAGATCTTGATCAGCACCAACATGCAGGTTTTGGAGCTAAATGTTTCTGGTCACTACATTGTTAGCCTCTAATGCACGGGTCTCCAATAATATCCAGAAAGTGCCAATGTGGGTGCAGGTTTTCATTCCAGCCAAGTATAAGCCACAGCTGAGTAAATTGAAAGCCAAGATTAACTAATTAAACAGTTGGAATCAGGTGCTTGGTTTCTTCTGCTTGGTCGGAATGAAAACCTGCACCCATACTGGCCCTTTCTGGATATGATTGGACACCCCTGCTCTAATGTAGCATGTTAGACATGTACAGATTAAAGTAACAAATGGGGCTTATGTATAAAAAAAAAAAAAAAACGTTTGTGTGTGTTACTGTTTAAATAAGTGAATAATTTGTGTTATAATAATTTTATAATTTTATTCTTGATTATTATAAATGTGAAAATGTGCTAGCCTAGTGGTTAAAGTGTTGGACTACCAATCAGAAGGTTGCAAGTTCTAAACCCAGGTCCACCAAGCTGCCACTGTTGGGCCCCTTGAGCAAGGGTGTATGCCAAACGCGGTAAATGTAAAATTTAAAAAAAAAAAAAACCCTCTGGAATTGACCTGAGATAGGTCACAAAATTACACCAAAACACTGTAAAATATAACAGAGTAATTACGTACATTTGAACATCTTTGGATAGTCCGACCAAATCCTTCTGCATTTATAAAGTGAAGTCAAGTCAACATGTCTGTGCAGCATAAAGTGCCTCTTTTCTACACTTGCATGACTTTATATTGACTTTAGTTTAATGCTTATGCACAGTATAATCTACAACACTGACTATACTAATAACTGTTTTGTGAAGGTACTCAATATGAGTCAACGTTAACATTAGTTTTTTGCTAATATGATGTTATGTTATGCTAATATGTTTTCTGTTCATTGGCCAGCTTGGTGCTATTGCTACTTGCTAGTATCTATTATTCACAGCTTGTTGCTCACTATTGTCTGATGGCTAGCTTGTTGGCAAGACTACTTGCTACTGTCTGCCAGCTAGCTTGATTCCAACACTGCACTTAATTGTCCTCCTTCTAGCTTGTTACTTGCTAATGTTCTGTACTACAATTTCAGTCCTAAAATCTTGAATTAACATTTGAAGCATAAACATCCCCAGTAGAACAATACCAATAGCCTTTAAAGCCTATGGCTGTAAAAGTGTAGTTAAAGCAGATTTTAATGAGTTTCAATGAGTTTCACATGATCTGGTGGAATCAACAAAAGACAGGTTTTCATGTTTTTCCCAATATTTCCCATGTTGAATGTACATAGGTGGGAAATGATGTTACTAGAACTTGCTCAAACTAGACACCATGAACATAAAGTAATCAGTCATGTTGGATTATATTTGCATGTTAATTTTAAGTCCAATGAGCACTATGCTCTCTGGTTTCGCCCATTTTTGCTAAATAGATAGAAGAGTGTTGGAGATTTGCAAGATAAAGGATTGAAAAAAATGGTGTGACCAGGCTTTGTCTTTATTTTGAAATGGGCTGTACAATTTTTTTACTGCCAAATTTTAGATGGACTGTGGTCACCGTCTGTGTATAATAGCTATGCAGGGGTACAGGATGAAGCTGTGGAGTCTCCAACAGAGCGCTGGCCCTTCAAGCAAACAGCGAGACATTCCATCATCCGGGATGAGAGCTGACGAGGGAGATATTCTTACCGGAGCTTGTGGAAATCTGGACTCGGATCTTAGCTTCATATCACAGTGTGGTTCATCTGATCTTTCTCACATCAAAGTGAGTGCAGCGGGTAAGGCAGGGCACTGAGGTTACACTGGAAGTCTGTAGAGTTGGAATGGGCAGCACTGTGAGACTACACATGAAAGGGTAACTTGACTAAACTCTAAATTAGGGTTGCTTGACAACAGCGTGTTGATTTTCCTGCTCAAACACACCCGAGTCAACTCAGCAGTTTATTACCAAGTCTAGAAGATTCCAGTTCAAGAAAATCATCAAAATGTGCTAGAATGTAACACTTGAGGATTAAAGTTTTCCGGTCCACAACTACAGCAAGATGATGACTGGTTACAGGGTCACAATTTCATGTTAGTATGTGGTAGCCTAGTGGTTAAGGTTTTGGACTACTGATCAGAAAGTTGGGCCAACTATGGGCCCCTGAGCAAGGATTTTACCTGATCAAATTCCTAGCTCCAATGGGACACATCCTTTTTTGTCCAGGTGTCACTCTCCCAAAATGTTGACATTTCACAGTACCCTCCATCTGGTCCCTTTAAATCATTCAGCCTCATTTTTCCAATTAAAACAAACAAAAAAAAACCTAGGTCATCATACTGTGAAAATTTCAAACCACAAGAAAGACTTAATAGATTTGTATAATAAATGACCTCAACACAAGGAACCAGACTGACTGTAGCTCCTGTGATGGTTAAGGCTTTAATTAACCCAGGAACTACCACAACTGCTAGTTGTATTTCTACTCTGACTCCTGGCAAGCTTTACAGGATGATCAACCCAGTATGCTATACCTGTGCTTCATTAGCAAGTGATTGCTATATTTAGTTTTATATCTGATGCAGAGCGTTCCAGCTGGCAGAATAACCATTTAGATCTCATTACTCATTAGTTCTTCAAAATAACTAATTTTTTTTGTCACTTGCTTTCCAATCATCAGTGTGAGAGCAATTTGAGTCTGATAGATATACAGTAACTGGTGCAAATCCATTCAGAACTTCACCGACTTTCAGCGGGTGAAATGCAACAAACAGTGCAAGGTCAAATAAATGGTTTTTGACACACCTCTACCCATTGCCCCAATAAGGAGAGGTGTTTCCTGAGTGGCTGCCTCGCTCAATAGTCCATTCTTTTCCCTAGCTGTAAGCCTGCATTTGGGTCACTGATGTAAGTGCACCCACAGGGCTACATGAGGCATGTGTTTGTGTGTCCGTGTATTAGTCCGGGCCAGCAAAAGCATTGGTGACCCAAGGACCAGGCAACCCAATACACGGAATAGGCTGATGTATAAATGTGGTATATGTCAAGCACAGTGTATAGGATGGTATGGAAATTACTTTTTAAACAAATGGTCAGTTTTCCTAAAGGTCAAACTTTAAAGTTACATAATTTAAAAAAAATAAAATTAAATAAAAAAGTAAATAAATAAAATAATCAAATAAAAAAAAAGTGCCAGGAAACAGTACACTTGTGAAAGAGTAAAACAGGATTAAATCTCTAAAAGGGGTATATGAGAGTATGACAAGGATTAGGAGTTTAATAGCTACACTAATCTGACACACAATGATATGTTATAAATAAAACTGTGTGTAGTGCTACATCACCAGTAATGACCACATCAAGAGATTAAAATCTTTGCCAGCTTTGACATCCTAATTGTATATAAGGTCCATAAACACAGGATTGTGGGATATTACAAATATCTAATTTATCCATTATTTAACTTGACAGTGAAATGTTAACCAAATTGAAGTAAAGTCTGCATCAACTATGAGAAAACTTACCAAAAAGAGAGAGAGAGAGAGTTCTTTTGAGGAAAAATTAGATAGATACATTTCATGCATCTCCAATACACTCTCACCCAATCCAGACCAAGATGAGTGAATTGAAAAACAATACTTGAACGTTTTGACTTAATGTTTTCAACATTTGCGAAATGGTTTAAATCCACATTGAGTGCAAAAACAACGAAAACAGCACGTTCACTGGGCGTCTGACCTATGACCTCGATACATAATTTCTAGCATATTTGTTCTTTTTAGTGCTGAGGTCATATGGAATGTGACTAGTTAGAGAAACCAGACAAAGTGCACAGATCCTGAACTTCTAAGCAACTTCTAAAAGTATTGAACGAATACAAGTAACAAAAGACATGGAGAATGTTGGGACATTTTGGAGAATTATTGACATTTCAAGACAATTAAATGGCTTCAGACCTAGACTAAACTCAGAGTTATGTCTAAACCACAACAATGAATGTACTTTTTTGGAGAATGGATTCAGAAAGACACATTGTGGTTGTATTTTCATACTCAGTTCATTTTCATTCTCATACTCAAAGCCACACTAAAGGGTTAATCTGGCACACATGCTACCTAAACCAGAATTTCATGGAGAAATTCTGAATGAAAGAATGAAGAATACTGAAATATTATTTCACTTGAATGAAATACTTCAACTACCATTTCTCCCTTGTTTGTTGTATGTTGTGTGTACTTTAATTTTGTGTTTAACTTTATTTGTTGTGTAACAATAAAAACAAATTTGAACAGTGTTTTAGGCTCATGGTGTCATAAGTCTGTAACCTAGTGAACCAGAGTTAATGTATTCAATGATGGAGACTTAAAAGCACTTTTATATTTCACTCTGTAATATAATTCTGTAAATGTAAATGTAAATGAGTTCACGTAACATGACAGAGTTAAGTAGAGATAACTTGCGCTACATTCGGTAAGGCAGCAATAAAATCACCAGTTGCCCTACTATGAAGTCACCACTAGACATTCCTACTACTGGTTGTCAAAGTAATAACATGTATCAGTGAGTGGAGAAACAAGCCTTTCACTTTTGACAACAAATTAGGTTTAGGTTACTAAAATTAGTTTTAAAATTTGCCAGAGTTGATATGCATTATATCATACGAAATGAAGGAAAAGCAGTGTGTGCTCTTTTCCATGAATCACGTGAACTCTTGTCTTCACTCCTATTAGTAGTCTAGTAGTCAATGGTCTCTGATCGCTTTGCTGCTGCGAGTTGCTGCGTGTGAATGTGCACATTGGCTGAAGGCTGGTGACCCTTTGCTCTGAGCAGTTACATTGAGAACTTTCTGAGCTTACAATCATGCACAATTGTTTGTGTATACTTGCAGGGACAAAGCCTGGTGTGTGGAGTGTGTGGGAGTGTGTGTTCTATTTTAGCTGCTATATTCTAAAGAGGAACAAGCAGGTGGGGCTCAGTGGACAGCTGTAGAGGCTGGAGGGGTCCAGTTAATCTGCCACACCAAACTGAATATCCACAGCACCAGCCACTCATGTATGTACACGTTATTAAGGTAAAACTTCATGCACCAAATTCAGCAGCAATAGTCATTAGTAAATGGACACTGACTCACAAAGCGTCACTGTTGATTCTGCATCTGTGATGTAATAATCTATTTAGTTCATTTACACTCACATCATCTAACCTCTTACCACACACACACACGACTGATTATAAAAAAAAACAACAAAAAAAACAACTTAAAATACACAATTTGAGTCAATTCTCAGAAATTAAGTAAACTTCAGTGGTAGACAGGTGCTATAAAGACTGAAGGAATACAGACTAATAACAAATAATAAGAACAGAACAGAACAGAAAAACAAAAAGAGAAAAGGAAAAAGAAGACTTACAGTACGTCTCTGTGCTGCTGTGCTGTTAATTAAAGACGAGCCTTCATCAGGGAAACAGTTAACAGGTTTAAATGTAGAGCAAACTGTGGGAAGTGTGCGGTTCTTCAAGAGTGATCAACTGTGTGCAGAATGTCAGTCAAAGACCAAGTGACAGAAGAGCAAGGGGGCACATATTGTAGACAGGACATTTATGAACCCCTATTCATGCCCCTCCACCCACCCCCGGAGAAAAACGAGAGGCAGATCGCTCCACACGCTTCAGGGAGGAATCAAAAGCACACAAATATAGCAACACGGTGCTTTCCCACAGCTGCTTAACCATGCTGGACTGTGCCAACAACTAAAGGCAGGCAATTTAAGGTGAGGTAGTGAAGTACAAGCTGGAACATGAGATCAGATGAATGTAGGCCAGGGTCATACAAAACCATACAGTACAAATGACCCTGCGTTTATGTGGCTGGTCAGAAGCTTATAATACAAATAAAATTTAATTTAATGGCTTTAACATACAGGAGTGAATACAAGGAGTTGACTGAACAAGACTTTTTTTTTTTTTTTTTTAAATGATTCATTCATTTTGTTGATGGCTTCATTCACTCGGCTTCAGTAACCACTAACACCAATCCAGCACAGGGCACTATATAATCACACATTCAAACTACAGGCAATTTAGCATTGGTAAGCCACCTGCCATCAAATATTTAGAGGTGGAAGGAAACTGGAGAACCTGGAGGAAGCTCATTTGGACATGAGAATGTGAAAACATATATAGACATTATCCCAAGTTCGGGAATGATCCAGGGATCTTGGAGCTATGAGGCTGCAACAGTAAACACTGCCACCACTTGGGCTTTTATGAGCCATATAAATAGAAATGGCACTAGTACTAAATAATAATAATAATAATAATAAATATTTAAAAAATTTTGTTCAGTGTTAAAAAAAAATAGTGATAATATAAAACTCCACTAATTTCCTGAAGATTACAGTTATTAAAAGATAACATTTATTTACTTGGTGTGACAGAGTAATATCAAATCATATCTAAGGATCCAGTTATGAGTTTCTGGACATTATTATTTAAAATTAATCAACCAGATACTACTTGAGATCATTTTCAGTTAACACACAGAATCCTGAAAGCAGAGAATTTACATCAACATCATTTTTATACACTATAGCTCCATCTAGTGCTCACTCTTGCAATTATTCATGTCCAGACACACACAGACACGCGCGCACACACACACAGAGACAGACACACACACACAGAGACAGACACACACACACAGAGACAGACACACACACACAGAGACAGACACACACA
>JAOTRN010000053.1:10011449-10022245 GCA_028566695.1 Bagroides melapterus
CACACACACACAGACAGAGAGAGAGAGAGAGAGAGAGAGAGAGAGAGAGAGAGAGAGAGAGAGAGAGAGAGAGAGAGCACATTTATTCTCAAATATCTGTGTTTGTATAATAAGACAAGTTTAGATTTTATTGCTGTAATTAAACCCAATCTAAACAGAATGCATCAGGAATCTCAGCAATCTGTCCAGAAGTGTGTCTGTGTGTACATTTGTGTCAGTTTCACTTAGAGAGCCACACAGGCATTCAAGAGCTACGTGAAATATTAACCTTCGTATCTCAACTATTCAGAAGCCAAGGAAGATAAAGCAGAGTAAATGTGTATCTACTTAAATATGAGAGGTGTGAGAGAAGGAGAAGGAGAGAATAACATGTATTCCTAAATGAGCACAGATAGTATCTTTTCACAAAATTAAATAATCTTCTGTTTTCAGAACAGAAACAAAAGCTGAATACAGGCTTGTTTTGCTCATTTTACTGTACCGCTAAACAACACACCAGAGCTGAAAGAGGTTCTTTTGTGCACGTTCCATGTCTCAATCATCTCGCTCATACATTTACGTCACTCGTTCTTTATTCACTGCTGCTTCATTCTTTAGAAGCCACACTGAAGCTTGTATTCAGCCAAGTATGCCTGCATAATGCTCCTGGAGGTGGGTGTGTAATTAAGACAACTACACACATTTTGTTTTATACATGCTTGGAATATTTTGTTTTATACAATGTGAGTTTACGAGTTATGTGAATACACGTACAGTAGGTTTACTGTCACACAGTCAGTCATGAGACAGCTCTTACACAGTCACACACATATCACAGATTCAGGAGTTTTACAGAAATTTGTGAAGAAAGGAAGTGGTCTTCACGAGGTCCTTGTGCATGATGACCAGCAGTTAAATCTAAATTTCCAAGTTTGTTTGCTTTATTCCTGTAAACACAATAAAAAGATAAAATAAATGAATACTAATAAATAAATAAATAAATAAATAAATAAATAAATAAATAATACAAAGGACCTAAGCTGTAGGAATGGACAGCGAGGGTGCTGTAGAAACTACACTGAGATCAAGCACTGGCTGCTACTGAAAAAAAAAAATGACCACAATTTATGTGAAATAATCTGCTTAATTATGATATGTGAAACACTGGTTCCAACCTTTGTGACAAATATGTACTAATGTATTATGTATTAACGTGTTTATTTAAAAATCAAACAACGTAAAACTGCTATTTTTCAGCAACTGGGAAGTAAAGCAATTCAAAGTAACCTTGTTTGTGCCTTTGAGAGAAGTCAAAAGACCTTCTACATCCTATGTTTCATAATGAGCCACACCACAAAATCGTAGCTGACCTCAGATAATCCACATGGGTCAGTAAAGGAGCTCTGAACCCCATTACTGCATAATAAATGAAATACAGAGCCAGAATGAGAGCCAGATGAGAGCAGTCAAGCATCATCTCATCTCTAGATAATCATGTTGGGTCCTCTTTAAAACATATACACAGATGAAACGCCGTAAACAGAAAATATACGGCACACACATGGAGGAAACTGTTATGTTGATCATTTTGCTGGTTCAGGTTCACCTGCACCATTAGAGGAAAGCGTAACTGCAAATCAATACAGATACTTTGATGGGATTTTCAGGGACTTTCATCCCCATCTACAGGTCATGAGGTTTTCTTTACATCTTCTTCACCAGATCACAATTCAGTCAAAGACTTGAGATATTTACAACTATGGGGTATTTACAATTTAGGGAATATCTTTTGGAATGGTGTTTATGTTTTTAGTACACTTCTAAAGTTATGTAGATTCAGTACCAGGGTGAATTGACACTCTTCTGGCAGATCATGCTGGCCCAAAGCTTTACTAACATTATACAATACAAACATTTCATTAGGAAATATTTGCCAACTTAGAAATTAGTATCTCCATCTACAAGTATAAACTGAGGACTAGTTTAACATGTAGACATGCATGAAGCTGTAAAAAGACAAATATCATATGTCTACATATGTCTACATAGACTTGTAAGTTCTCACTCACTATCCACCCAAAACATGGCACTTGGCAAATCCCTACAGAATGTGTATGTGTACATATAGACATATGTTTTCAGGAAGACTGTAGTCACCTTCTACAAATAAAATGAAAGCTAAGACAGACAGAGAGAAACAGGTTTTAGCTTGGTATACAAAGAAACAGGACAAAAGTATTTCAGATGTTGGTGTCTCTAAAGCTACAGTGCAAGTATCACCACTACCAGACAGAAATTAAGTACAGGGGAGGGGGAAAAAAAGCCTCTACACATTCTTTGTGGCTATACAAAGCGTCTCATTTTGTACTGGATCATCATCACATCTTTGACTGGTGTGACCACCCTAAAATCACACACTTTATTGCAGCACAGTCACCTGTTCTTACAAAGATGCGCTATTACAGTTTCAGAAAAGAGATGGAATCCCTGCTGAACAAATCAAAATAATTGCTAACATCTTTATTACATTAAAATATGAATTTAATCAGCAACAACAAATATTCTAAATATGAATTATGCACTTAATGAAATAAAGACAAAACCAATAAAGCGGTTAAACCTTTAAGACCTTTAAATCCTAAAAAGACAGAAGCAAATGGGAATACACCCTCAGTGTACACTTTATTAGGAACACCTGCATTTCTCTTGCATTGTGCTGCTGCTAAATGATTGGAAGACTACGCAGAGTGACGTTCAGCACTCAGGTTCAACAGGAGTGTCTGCACAGTGTTTAATCAGGCTAGCAAGTCAAGCTGTGATAGGCTAAATAAACAGTCACATGAAAATACAATCACATGCAAATGTGATCCTGTGAATAGTGACATCACAGTGATGGAAGATTTAAGAGCAGCTCGGTTTAGTTGCAACGCAGCCTTCATTGGTGGACCTTAAGGACTTGTGAGGGAAAAATATATTAAAAGTTTAATGCTTACATGTTGTTCCAGGATGCATCACTTGAACAGCCTGTACACAAGGATTTTACCTCATTTAATTTTTTTTTAAAGCCAGAAAAATGCAGTTCTTTATTATAGGGGCTCGTTAAGCAAAAGTATGCTACAAAAAAAAAGTCACTCCTAAACCATAAATCTCACTAGAACACCAACGCAGGTGTGACCTCATCCTCCGTTTGTGTAGTTATGCATACACACAAATTTATAGAATACACAGTGAAGAGTGTGTTTGTATCCTGTGTGTATATCTACGTGCACGCATGCACTTTGCCCTGGGCGGCAGTTTGGTTGTGCCCCAGATGTGGCTGTTTTTCACTCTGACAGAGGAAAAATAAAGAAGGCTTAATTGAAAAATCATGTTCTGCTGCGCAAAATGAATAACTCAGCTGAAGCCCAAGCCCTCTCTCTCAGGACACCCCTGTTGCCATAGCACTATCCCAAACTTGTGCTGTTGTACAGGCTTGGCTTTAATATCAAGACCTAGCCACATCTCAGACTCCATCTATGATATCAGTGTACACTCAGTCATGCAGGACAGAGAGAAGCACCTACCCTTGTCATCACATATATAGAAACATAAATGATCTGTACACATTCTGTAGGGATTTCTAAAGTGCCATGTTTTGGGTGGATAGTGAGTGAGAACTTACAAGTCTATGTAGACATACGTAGACAATGTTTGCTAAGGAAGAAAAACACTGATTCACAAAGAAAAACACATCATCGGTTTTTTTGGCCACCTGTCAGTTACATCAGCAAAATCATGGAACATTTGTAGAAATCCAGAGCTGCATGTTGTTTGCATAAGTCGATCTCGAGCTCTGTTTTTCTTATGTCAAAGTTTTGCCTGCTGTGACTCCCTCTTAGTCTCACAGCCACATAAAAGGAGGAAGTTATGGCATGCCAAAGTGGCAAAATCACTGCATTGCTAAAAGTTTTAACACACTGCCCTTAGGAGGTGCCTTCTGCTCAGATCTCAGTAAGCTTTGCCTATTATGTTGATTTGTGGATTTCAAGTAAATAAGCATTGACCGGAACACGCTCGGACGGCCATTTGATGAAAATCAGCGTTAAAGAAATTCTGTTAAGTTGGTGGGAATTGTTTTGTTGGGTTTGGCTTAAAACATTTTACATGCAGTAAAAGATAAAAGATAAATAAATGAGGCACAAAATTACCATCTTCTAGAAACATTAACTAGCAAACTAAATTCACTGTAACTGAAAAAACAAGGGTGCTGAATTTCTTCCATTTTCTATCAACATGGCAATGAATCAATCGATTTTTCATTTTGCAAGGGAGTAGTTTCTCCTTTCTGCAGTGACCTATTTATAACACGCTATCAAGTAAAGAAAAACAATAGCAAGCTCAGTACTCCCTAAAACCAGCACACGTAAGCACTTTTTCCAGCTTTAGTAATCCATGATATAAAGCCAGAGTGGCTCATTAATGATCAGCACATCTGTGCACCTTATGTTTCTTCAGTGTGTCTATACAGACACATGAGGTGAATGTCTTGCACTTACAACGTGGAGGAATCAGTCTTAGACTTCAGACGTTGTTGTGCAAAGCTTGGTTATATGCACGTATCAGGGGCAGCTAACAAAAGTTCATCAGTACTTTCAATCTCTATAGTAAGGATGAGAATGAGGCATTTGTGTGAACAATTCAAGAGTCAAAGAGTCAGTTCAAATCATGAGAAACAGACAGAAGCAGCTACATTCATTGACAGGGTAACTATTCTATTACTGAGAATGAAGACTCCTTTATATTTTCAGCTTTTCTTTTTAGAAATTGAGAGTGAACGAAGGCTGTTTAAAGTGGAAGACTCTTCATTAATATTTGACAAAGCTCCTGCACCAGACCTCTAATTGTCTCTAAATATTCTTACAGTGGCCAAACACACAGATAAGTTTATTGAATAACAGTTTAAAATGTTTTGACCTGGAAAGTGACAAAAAAAGATGGAAAGCTATATAAATTCAAAACAGACAAAAAATAAGTAAATAAAACAGGACCAGACTTTTTACTCCATCTAGTCTTATTTGTGACATCTTACACTATAGAATAAAGTGCTCCATAATGGACATAATGCAAAAAGCAGGAGTGCCTGTACAGTATATCACAGAATACACTAAATGAGCGCCCAGAGAAAAATGTAGGTCTCAGAAGATTCAAGCTGCCTCTCAGGGAGGGAGAGTTTGCTGGAGTAGGATGAGGCCCCAGTCCATCTGTTCCTCAACCTCATCCACCACCCACTCCTGGGCCTCTATAGATGATGTAAGCTTATGTAAGAGGGTCAGCTGTAATTCAGGATTGAGGGGTGTCCTGGAACTGTGCTCTAGCATAACACTGTTAAAGCAACATCAGTGTTCAAGGAATTCATGGCATGCTATGTAACTAAAACCTGATTGCATTATATTGTCAGGTTTGAGGAGTAATAATGTATACTTCCAACTAAATGCATTATGTGAACTTTTCTGGTTCTGGTTAATAAACACCATTTCTTGTAATTACCCTTGTTTGATTGTTGTTACTGTTTTTGATTGTTGTCTCACACAACAAAGGAATGCTAGATTAGACTTCTAATCTTGAAGGGTGCACCAAGGAATCAACAGGTATTTTAAAGACTAGACTATACAAAAATTAAGAACAAATACAATAACAATACAAATAAGAACACAGTGATGGCTTGTTATAAAATATTTTTAAAAAAGCTGATCAACCGTTTTCTGTAATGAGATGTTTATTTAAAATACAGTGCTTTTCCTCCAACAGGAACGTTTAAGGTCTCATGGTAACTTGTATCTTATGAACTTCCAGAGAAAGTCGTGGAACAACAGTTTATAGTAAATATAATGTAAGTGATAAGAACTTACACTCAAATGTTTCCCAAATAAATGTAACAAAAATATATAATGTGCTTTTTTTTAATATATTGAAAAAGAATTATATATAAAATCTAATTTAATTTGTGCAATACCAGATAAAAAAAAAAAAAAGCAAAGGCACATATTTCTGACGGAAAATAATCATCTTTGGCCTTTTTGGTAACAGCAAGTCCACTTTATGTCTGAGCAAATCACACCACCCCATAGCTGATTGTTCTCCTGTAACACACACCTAGATGGGTTTATTATTATTTTCACATAATATAACTCTCTATTTGAGGATCAATTTTCTTTTAATTACTCATTATCCTCCGAAGGAATCAATTGTTTTCTCTCGCTATGTTATATAGAGAGAAAACTATTGCGAACTTTCTGTACACTGTTACTTTAAAAAGGCAATCACATTTCCTTAAGTCATATCCTTCCTTCTTATGTTGCAAAAGGGAATAGGAATAACATAAAGCACCATAATTCATCATAACAAAAACAAGCTCAATGGGCTGCATCGACATCCTCTGACCATGCTAGAGGGATTAATTAGCTGGCCAGAAGAGCAACTTGACCGCTCTAAGCACCTTCAGTTCACTGACCTGTTCCAGTCATCAGCTCTGAACACAGCAGAGGCTCAAGTGATGGATATCAGTGTTAATGTGCAGGTCACAAACACATTCAGCCATACTGAATTTCTCTGTATGAATGATATATAATGACACACACAAGTCTGAGAACACACTGAAAATCTGAGATTTATCCTAAAATTTCTTGGTTAAAAAATAAATAAAAGATTTACAATTCAGAATAATAAAAAAAAAAAAACACAGCAAAATGTAAAGATTATAGCCAGCTATTTCAACATAAGCTAATGTGTGACATTGACCATGTTAACTGCTTTGTACAAAAGGTCATCTTCTTCATGCCTAATCTCTTCTGTTGAAACATGTGTTCAGACAACACTCACGAAGATGATCTAAAACAGTGTTTTACACATTCTTGTGTAGCCTGTTCCAGCTTAAATTTACACAGCCATTAATCAATTATTTGTGCTAAAAGAAATACTAAGAAAGTCTGACATTTATGCAACTATCACAAAATAGAAGCTTTTACTAGCGTGCTCAGACTTTAGGTGAAACACTTTATATACCAGTGTTAAATATTTGCAGTGAAATTTTTTGAAAAGTCCATAAAAAAATTCCACATGCTTATATATGCACCAACAGCTCTAAGAGATATTTTTAAAAAGGTAAACACACTTTCTCTAATACAAATACTATAATATTTCTGCGTTTTTTTACCAAAAAAGTGAAAGGATCCGTGCAAAGCTTTGGAAACTGGGACTTCAAAAGTGTGTAGTAATCCATCTGCAAATCACAGCAGAACAATACCAAACCCTGAGGCAGGATGAAAAGGCAATCAGGTTTGGCAAAGAACAGAACAAGCCAGAGAAATGTGTTTGAGTGGTGCCAAGGCTTTACACCACTGGTCTAGTGCACACTCGGTCTAGCACATGCTCTGGTACAGCACAAAGAACTTTCTCTGGAATTTCCACTATAGTTAAACCTTACAAAGTAATCATATATCATATCTACACATACACACATACACACATACATTATATACACACACGTATTAGAAATGAAATGTAGTCCATGGCAAATTCAAGTTTATGAAAATGCCTACATTCTGAGAAAATTTTCACACAAGTGTTAAATAGCATGCAACCAACATAACACTAACATCACTTGTACAACTATTACAGTCAAAATCACTGCACTTTCAGGCTATTAAATATATAATCAGCAATTTTGGCGTAGATCAGCTGAAGCTGCTTTGAAACTCAAATTCCAAACAAATACAGTCCCTCCCTTCAGTGTTTTTTTCCAAAACACATACTGTACACATACACTGCCAAGGATACTATGCTAATAAAAAAGCTTTTTTTATTATCTTTTTTTTTTTTAAACAGACCAGCAAACATGGCTTCATCATACTGGTTGATTTAGCTGGTTGTGGCCACAAGATATTTTATTGAAAACTGCCAAAAAGTAATAAGGAATTTCAGCAGATATGACAAAAAGTGTTCCCTGTCCTCACCTTTTATCTCTGCTCTTTTCACCTCAAATAACACCTCCTTCCATCTAACATTCAACATAACACTACTCCAGCAAACTATCTTTGCTATACATGGGGCTGTCATGTGGCTAATAAAGAAAAAAAACAAAACAAAGCCAAACCACACATTTCTTCATACAAAAGGAAAGCTTTCATAAAAGACCTCAAATATCATGTGTCAATCTCAGAGCTTGGCCAAGAGCCATACACTATTAGAATACAGCATAATTCTGGGTACTAGAACTTATCTTTCACCTACAACTGCTTTTAGAAGCATCTTTTTACTTTTACCCTTCACATATTCATGTGAAACTAAGCTAAACATGAAAAGTCTGTTATGTGTGTTTGAAAACATGATTCATCAATGTCAAATTGGCTGAAAACAATGATCTTGCTTGATGTTTGAGTCAGATCTGCTAACACATAGTCTATTCTCATTTAAGACAGATGTTTTCTCAATACAGAAGTGGAAAACAAAATGTGCCCCACAGTTCTGATGCCAACATGTCTCATTAGAATTTGCATGCTAACAATCAGCTTGCTAATTGAGCTAATGTTAGCAATAAACAAAACAGTGGCTGTTATGGTATATTTTACAAGATTGGCTATGAGCTATTTAGTCACTAAGTATATCAATGGCAATTAAAATTCAGAAAGTGAAATTCAGTCTACTTGTCACAAATGTGAGCTAAATTACTAGCAAATAAATAGCTTATCTATTAAAATAACACATATCTATTAAAATAAGCGACACTGTAACTGTGTGGAAGGCATTACATTGACATAGTTTGGGTCTACTTGCTCTTAGACTGAAGTCACTTCTAATCAATACAAAGAGCTTCTGCCTGATCATCTTTATCCTAAAATACCTTTCTGACAGGAATATGGACTCTTTCAGAATGACGTTTCTAACCGTATAATGAGGAAGAAAAGGCTGGAAATCCTGTGCTGTGGCATTTAACCAGCTCTCAACCTAATGGAACACACATGGGAGATTTTGGACCAGTGTGTTGGGAGCGCTCTCCATTATGATCATAACAAAGTGAGGCAATATGCTGTTCATCCGTCCAAGCACAGTTCCAGAGACTTGCTGAATATACACCAAGGAACACTGAAGCTGTTCTCTGTTCTGGTGGATCGAGGTGGCCCAACATCTTACTATAGTGGATTTTCATTCAATTTGTCACCCTACATATATTATTATTTTAATGGTTGAAAGATCACAAAACTTAAAATAGTGTGCCATGAAATCAAAACAGAATAAAATACAAAACTCAAAGAAAGCTGAAATGGGAAACAACATGCATTTCATTAGATGTTTGTAAATGAAATGTGCTAATAGATTATTAAGGCAACAGAGGTGCTGCATACGCGTTTTATTGTGACTATTGGTCTGATTAAGCGGAAAGCCAAATACTGTGCAGGAATTGTTTGCAAATCAGAATAGAAAATGATTAATAAAGTGCTGCGTAAAGTTACTTTAAAAGTGACTTACCGCAGAAGTTGCATCAAGAGTTCCAGCCGCGTGTGTGTTTGTTCAGCTTCAGTTTCTTGTGCAAATCGGCGCGGTTCGGTTAATGACAACTTCATACGTGTTTAAGCAAACAGGCTCCAGAAATACAGGGCAGGTCGTGCGATGTTCTGCAGAAAAGAAATTAAATGAAAAGAAACACTCTACTGTAACTAGCGTGTGAAGTGTAGTGAAAGTCCCTCAGTCAGTCCGTGTGAGTGTTAGTGTGTGAGTGTGTATCAGTCCCTCCTGCGCGTTTCAAACTCGTCTACACTGTTGCTCTTCTGCTCTCCTGCAGCAGCTTCCGGCCGACGTGAGCTTACTCTTAAAGGGCCGAAACCTTACACACGCACACGCACACACACACACATCTCTCTCTCTCTCTCTCTCTCTCTCTCTCTCTCTCTTTTTCTCTCTCTCTCTCGTTGACTCACTCACACTTGATTATTGCTAATGATGTTATAACATTCTCTGATCTGAACCATTAGTCTTGATGACGTCATTAATTAATTTGCCTCATAATGTAATTAATTAAATGACTGTGAAATTCAGCATCGAGTGATTATATAAAATGATCTTGTGACGTTTGTGTGTGTGTGTGTGTGTGTGTGTGTGTGTGTGTGTGTGTGTGTGTGTGTGTGTGTCTGTGAGAGAGAGAGAGAGAGAGAGAGAGAGAGAGACCAAAAAGTAATTTAGCATAGCCATGTCCTGGATCTGTGAGCCAGCCAGACTATGTCCTACACCACACTGACATTCATATGTGACTTAATATCTCTCTCTCTCTCTCTCTCTCTCTCTCTCTCTGCCTTTCCTGCATTTCTTTGAATGATCTAAAGTCAAACCAGATCTCATTTTGGGTTTGCATACTGGGAACTGAATTTGCATACTAGTGTCTCTCCTTTTTTTCCACAGCATCTCCCACTTCAAAATTTTATTAAAGGTTGTGGCACCTCTGAAAAACGTGTTCATCCCCAACTCTGACTTTAAATCATGTAGCCTTACTCTTGTACATTTGTCTCAGAGTTGAACACTCAGAGGAGAAAAAAAGCTTCTTTGGATACTTAAATGTGCTATGCGTCCTAAAGGGGTTCTGCTTGGAAAGACATACTGTAAGAATGTACATTTATATAGCAATGTTGAAGGCAATATAGTAAACCCATTATTATCATACAGCAAGATACAACAGAGATATTCTGCAAATGTAGCCTTGTTTTGTACATAATTATGTGCGACCAACCATTAATTTGTTCCTGTTTGCCATCCCCTGTTTAATTATTTAGACATTGCTCTTCAACGCT
>JAOTRN010000053.1:10036865-10053057 GCA_028566695.1 Bagroides melapterus
AATGTATGATTATTTACACCTGAGTTTTGAAGTAATGCAGTTAGCTTTGCAGACCTCACATTTTCAAGGTCCCTGACTCAATTAATGAAAATTCTAGTTTAAAATGATAAATTAGCAAATTTGAAACTGGTAGTGGACTGATTTACTAATGACAGCCCATAATGTGCTCACTATTATCAAATCAATTTCTCTGTATTTAATATCATTTGTATTCGCTGTTGTCATTTCTATGTACCTTTGTATTACTATTAAAGGTTACGAGTGCCATATTTAGTGTAAAGTGTGTAAAATAAACTTGCAGTCACCTGAAACAGAGTGAATCTCATCATCCTCAAGTGAATCTGAATCAGTGGTCATGTTAAAGGTGTCCGGGAGTGTGATTTCTCTCTTGACCACTGTTGCACTGCGTGACTGAGGGACTGGGAATGAGCAACCCATGGACTGTGGTGACTGTATTGTTCTTTCCACTATTTCGTCTTTTGTCTCTTCCTCCTCCTCGTCTCTCGTTCTATCAATATCCTCTTCTATCTTTTTCTCAAAAGCAGCTTGCCACTCATCATTTACTCTCATTTCATTGATCACAAATTGGTCCTCTTCTCCTTCTAGTACGTTGTCCTCTTGAACTCTATTTTCGGTTCCTTCCTTTCCTATTTCCTCTTCTCCCCTCCCTTTCTGGATTTCTTTTTTGAAACCGCTGACACATGACATTGACTCATCCTCCACGGCAGGATTAATGTGCTCTGCAGACATTTCTTCATTTCTGCACACAGAAGATGGGTGATATACGACGGACTTGTCCGGTTGGCCTTCACACATGTCTGCAGCAGGCGGAACCTTTTTCTCGCCTCCACACACACTTAAAATCAGATCCTCATCTTCAGTCATTGGCAGTGATAATCGCAGGTTATTGGGTGGAAACTCGGGTAAATCTAACACTAAAGACGTAGTATGACTCTCCTTATTGAACTTGGCTTCTGTAGAGTCATGGTCTTGCCCAATGACAGGATCATTCTCCTCCATCTGTTTGTGGGTATGGACTGTAGGCATTCTCACTTGCTCATACTCTCTACTCACATTCTGTGTTTCTTCACTTGGCCTTATTGTCTTGGTTTGGATAACCAATTCAGACTTTTCCATGCTCTGTTTATCACGGTGCTCATTTTCTTGATCCTGTTTGCAACAGTCTTGACTGATAACCAAAGCTTCGGCTGGTACAGCAATGCCCAGGATCCTGGCTGCCCTCTGTTCAATTGACTCATGCACAGGGATTCCTTTGGCACATTGAATTTGATACAGATTACTAAGATCTTCTGATGGCATGCTATTGGCTTTCTCTTGACTCAGAAGAGCCTCCAGATGTTCATCTGCTATTGTTTTTTCATTGCGCAGATATGGATCATCTTCACAATCAGCATTATCATAGTTTGCCAAAAATGTGAACTGCTGTCTTCTGACACCATGACTATGAGGTGACCTTTCTGAGCCACTGATAAATTTGCTGTTCTCTGACACTTTCTTATAGTCAGGTTTAGTAGCAAAGATTATATTACTGTTTGAACAGTTATAATTTGTGCTAAAGTCAGGGCTGTTTGCATTTTGATCTCCTCCGCTATCTGAAGATGTGATCTGTGAAACCTCACATGTTTCTGAGTTGTCAGAGGGACTAGTTAGCATTGGAGAGTCAGGGCTTAAAAGCACAGGTGATTCCAGTTTCACTGAGTCTGGGACCGCTGTGTACACTGTAAGTCCAACGTCTTTCAGTAATGATTCTTTTGGCACTGGAATATCCAACCTGTTTAACCTTGGGTCATCCTGCATCATACTCAATACCTCATAATTGGCAAACCCACTGTCAGTCTCTTGTCTTGTTGATATGTCAGGATTTACAAACCTCCCTGACGGTGTAGAGAAGGCACTTCTGTCTTCCCTGAAATCTTCACCTGTTTGAGTCATGACTCTGTGCTCTAAATCTGATCTGAAATCTAAGTTCTCATTCTTTAGCTGTTGTTCAGGACTTCTTTCTTTGTGTTGCTGTAAAGAATGCGTAGCCAACTCGGACCTAATCCTGTGTGTAGACAACTCGGGTCTAATGAACTCTGTGCTCATGTTGTTTACCTCTAAAATGTTCCTCAGAGCCTCATCTAGGTCCTCTATAGTCTGATCAGTGGTGTGTTGTTTGGCATTTTGATCTTGCAGCTCCTTGTTAAATGACTCAAGTTCCCCAATAGCATCCCACGGACGCCTGTTCACAGGTTTTAACAAGAATTGTCCAAAGGCCTCTTGGCCATTTAGCGCATGAGTTTTGGGCGCATTCTTTCTCAGTGGGAGCTGCCGATCAGGAGATGGTGGTAAAGGAGTCGTTATGACTTGAACTGGGCTTTTTATACTTGAGCTGCTAGCTGTTTGTGTTTGGGAGAATGCACTGTTGCTGGAAAGGTTGAAATTCTTTTGGACTTTTATGGGACACTTATAGTTGACACTGCATTCAGTAACCAGCCCACTGTCTGTGGACAATGGAGGGTCACATGTAACCTGGGCTTGATAAGTTTGTGCATTAGTATTTCTTGAACCCTCAAGAGAACCTGTCTGAGTCTCCTGATTTTTATATTGGTCTCCTGGCCAGGATCCTGCATAACACAATTCTTTATCAGCGCTTGCTTGAAGAGACCAAATATCTATGGCCTCTTTCCGAAGCGGAGCTTTTTTGGTCCTTTTTGTGTTTGAGGAGCTGCTGGATTGTATTAATTGAGTACTGCTGTTTGCAATCTTTGGCATATCTTTGTTACAATGCTGAGTGATTGAATTTTCTAAAGGTGCTACTATTAAGCTTGATACTTTCTCATTATTATTTGGATCAGTAGCTTCCTTGTTGACTACCATGTTTATTGGAACTGACACTAAACAGAACATAGTCTCTTTAACTTTCTTCTTGTTTTTCTTATTTTCAGCTGCTGTTTGTGCTTCAAATGTTTTTACCTGGGTTACTGTCTCACAGAATCGCTGGTCTATGCTAGGTTTCTGTTCTGATGTTGTTTGGAAGGTATATGAATTGTCATGGCTGGCTGGGAAACTGTTGGAGTTTTCATCATTTGTTGATTTCGAGTTGATCACCTCTCCTGAGACCTCCTTATGTATGATTGCTTCATTGACACAATCACTGATATTGCTTTTACTTGCTTCTGTGCTGCTGAATGGTTTTCCTGAGAGCAGAAAGGCACCGTCATCAGGAGATTTCTCAGATGAAGAGGTGATGGGGATGTCTTTTCTGATATTCCTGATTTTGTCAGCATCTGTCAGTGAATTCCCATCCATTTTCCCTCCTGAAATATGTCTGACTCGTGGATCATCAAAGGGTATGTATTGAATATTACCCATGTGCTCGTCCACATAACCAGGATATGCCTGTCTCCTACAGGGCATACTTCTTCTCCCATCTCTGTAATTGTCAGGCCAGGCCACTCCTGTCTGTCTCATAAACCACTCCTGGACCTCGGCCATTGCAGGCCCTTGCATATATGAGTCTCCTCTGTACTGGTAGTTCCCCATGGAATTAGCATAAGTCCTGTGCCCTCCCCTGATAACAGGCTGCCTCCTGTATGATGGTGGAGGAATGTAACCTGGGGGCTCCATGCCCGACCCTCCGAGTTCCTGTACAAAGTAATCCTGTCTGGAAAAAGGCAGTGGTGTTCTGTCTCTGGGGTGAGGCACAAAATCACCAGAGAGCATTTCTGAACTTCCACGCATCTGCTGATGAACCTCATATGATGGAGGTCTAAGAGGTCGGCTAAAACGGGGCTTTGATGGGGGTGCAGACTGTACACCTGACCGACTATTGTCCGCCCATCGCTCCCTACTTTCCCCTTCACTGAGACTGCGACCTTGAGCTACTCGTGACTGGTGCCCATTTATTCGGTAGTTTCCACTGGGATCTTGGCCAGATGATGACATGCTTAAGTACTGGATGCTGTCTGAGGGCATGGCCATTCTGGGTAAGGACTGGGATTTGGCTTTGGTCCTGGGAGGAACAGCACCCTCTGCTGTTCGAGGCCGCCGCTGCTCCTTTGCCCATCTTTCACCTTCACTTTCAGACATATGTCGACCTATCCCTACAGCTGGACGCCACTCTTCTGTTCCCAGACTCTGGTACTTCCTCTCTGCTGCCATTTTCCACTGGTAGAGGGCCAGTTCACGCTCCCTGGCACGTGCACTGTCTGACCTGCGTTGTCTCTCACGACGATGCTCCTCAGTGGTTAGTGCTGATTCTGGTCTTCGCTGCATGCCCTCTGCTTTATGTTGACCACCATATTGCTTTCCCTGCGGCTCCCTGATGTCCACATAATCCAGAAGCACATTGAAGTCTTGACCTCGCCTCCGCCAGTAAGAAACATCAGACTCTGGCCTTGGATGAGTGTAAATTTCTCTGTGGGCATCATTGAATCTGCACCACAGAAAGCATAATAAAATCATTTAATAAGCTGTAAGGAAAAAAAATCACTTAGTAAGCACAGATAAACAATATAGACAAGTAGTGTCTAAGATATAGTGGGGAAAAAAACAAAAAACAAAAATCTTTCTATTACATTTAAATTTCCTCTATATTTCTGTTCATTCCATTTTCATTCTATTTTTTTCTTCTTTCATCTTTATATTTGTTCATGAAATGCACTATATGAATTATATTTTTTCAATTATTGTGAGTATATGGCCATTTAAAATTAGCTTTCTGTGCAGCGCAGTGAGTGGGGCAATCTCTTATCAATGACCTGTTTTTGTATACTGAATCTTATGCTGACCCCAAAAAAACATCAAATGGCTTCATGAATAAAAATTTTTTCCAACACTCTAGTCAGCATTGCATTCACTCCACCTAGGAAACAGCTGTGCTATAATTAGTAGCAGGGCAATGTTCACATTTGAGTTCATAATATTTTATTAATGTTGATGTTACATAATATATAAAGGAACAGAATCGTGACCCGACAGTAGCCTAATGGGATTTATAATTTACCAATGGATCTCTACGAAAATGTAAAAAAAGGGATGATAAATAAGTGATGTGATGATATAGTTCTGTTTAGAATGTAACAGTCCTGTGAGGCAGGAAATGGATCAATGTACTTCAAAATCTACGTAAGATAGCAAATGAACGCAATAGTAAGAGGTACTGAAGAAAAAGTAGAGAGGATGGGGCAGGAGTGAGTAATTGAGAGCCACCAAGTCATAAGAAGTATGGATGATGGTAAATACCATAAGGTTATCTGTATTTTTTTAAATATACACACAGTAATACAAAAGATATGACGAGAAATAAGGAAACTGAATCCTATGTTGTCCTATAACTGAGGAAAAGTCCTTGACAGCTGCCACCATTAAATAACATGCCTCATCAACCCCAGCTAACTTAAACCTGAGCTGAAAGAAAATGAAGACTAATGTGATAAAATGCAGGGAGATTGTGTATGTCCTTGAGTCAGCAAGAACAGGTACATTTGTGTTAGATAAAAGTATATGGCTGTAAAACACTTTGACTAACCCGCTGTCGCTGGTCAAGGTGCCTCTTGGCGAGGGTCCATCTACTAGGTTAGCATTGTCCTCCTCTGTCCTCTGGTTCTTGTCCCTGATCTCTGTGTCACTTGGGCCACCCCGAGATGATGTCTGATTCACACCACCACCATAAACACTGTCTGCTTTGTAACCATTCACGGCGCCATGTCCTGTCCGCTTCTCTGTGATTTCACACCGACTGCTGCTGCGCGTCGGTGGCCGCTGTTCCTGGGACGAGGACGAGTGAGATGGAGGAACATTGTTGTTGCTGCTGATTTTGTATCCATGAGAGATAAGAAGGTCCTCCACGCTGTACATGGCTATGCAGGAGTCTGTTGTGGTGTCCAAAGAGTGTGTGTGGATGTCGTCAGAGTTCTAAACGTCTTCCAGATGAGGCGTGTCTATGAACAGCTGCACCAGAGAGGCCATCACTGTGAAAAGAAATAAAATGGGACGAGGAAAAGTGAGAGAGGGAGAGAGTGAGAGATTTATTAATATGATTTTTTTTCCCCAAATCCCTTTGATGTGAAGACTGCGCCCCCTACCCAAAGGCGAGACTGTCAAACCCTAAAAAAGGCCCTACCTTACAACAAGAGAAGCAATTCTCAATGGCTGTCTGCCTGCCTGTCTGTTCGATTACCCATTCCCATTCCCCTCTCACCCCCCGCTTCTCTTTCAGCACAGCAATGATACTCTATCCAGCCCACTGAAGTAGAAGGCAGCGTGCCTCCTGCACACTGACCCAATTAGAGGGAAAAATCATAGCTGCCACGTTACGCCACTGCTGACTATACAGATAATCAACAGGGATAAAACAAATCCAGCAACATCAGACGATAGTGAATGAAATGAGAATGAATGGAGCACTGTCATACTAATTAGGACTTATACGCAATGCATGCTCACTGACTAAGCAAGTCTTGAAGTGAATCCATATTTATGTGTGCCTGTGGTAGAAATCATAGCAGTAAAATTTTCCAACACAAATTCAATCTCTCTGACATCTCAGCCTCAGAATCCTTTCTGGCTACAAGCTTTAGGTTCTTGCAGTGTGCAATCTGACTGATCTTTCTATGCTCCACACTTCCCTGAGCCAATTTCTAACAGGAAAACAAGCCTTTGAACAACGTGATAGAATGACCTTTTGGGAATGAGATATAATCATTGGACTGAAAAAGGTTCACAAAACATACCCGACACTAGCAAATGCCAGAAGCCTGGCTTGTAAGAATATTCTAAAATATCTGTGCTGTCTTTAACCACTGGTGTACAGGCATGCTTTGAGTAACAGTGTTACTTTTGTTTTACTTTGTATTTGCTCCAACTTGGTTTCACTGCACATCTTTAAACAAAACATAAAAGTCATTGATGAAAGGACTGAGCTGGAAAATCATCTAATCAGTTCTCTTAAAAATGTTCCAACACACTAGGGATCAATTTAAATGGAATAAACACAGCATGGGTATAAATGCACTTTAACAAATTCATGTAAATTTATTTGCAGAGAGACACAGAATGATATCATATTTGGCAGAAGATTCTCTGTGTCTAAAAACTGAAAACCAAAACCATGCCAGCCAGACTGACTCAACTGGATCTCTGTTTAAACCACAGGAGGAGAACGTTCATAGAGACTGAGGTTATCTTTCAGTCCTTACACATATGGAATCATCTTAAACTCTAATCATACCAGTACAGGTGTTTCAAACAAACTAATCCACCACCTATTCTGTTTAAATGAAAGAGATTATTCGTTGATTTGTTCGTTCCTTCCTTTAATCATTCATATATTCAAATAGTCAGCTGCTGTGTTCTGGTCAGAGACTCTGTGAATCCAGATTCTATCCAGGGAATGCTTGGCATGAGGAAGGGAATACACCCTGGATTTCAGTGTGTAGTGTGCTACAGTGGATTCCAGAGTATAGTGTGCTTACACTGTTAAAGCTAAATGCTTCAACACCAAAATACCTTAGAACTGATAAAAGTTTTAGACATGAACCTGATTGGCTTGTGTAGCAGATCCTGTCTGGTTGGATTAACAAGGCGATTACATGGTTCGATATGAGAACAATGAAAACCAGAACGTGTAACTATGAATGGACTGAGAAGAAACTATTTCCACTTCAAGTTCAGAATCTGTTCATGAAGCACTGCTACAAAAGAACACACAACCCCTTCAAAATGATGCGTCTCATTTATAGCCTTGAACCCGATCACTAATAGTTAGGCATCACTCCGTTGTTTCACAAGAAGTTAAATTTCAGTCTAAACTGCAACATTACATCCTCATAATCTACTGCTTTAATGTAAATCCTTCATGAAAGAAGCACCTCAATGTCCTTTATTCAACCTGAGAACATCAGCACTTTTAGAAGCACGTGTGTGTCAGCTCCCTGAGCACAGAGAACACTAATGCGATTACCTTTCTTTGAGAACCTTAAACCTGTTAGCGTTGGCGGATTGACTCTTGACTTTCTTTTGGTGACCCAACCGACTGTAGTATGACGTGAAGGATGTGAAGATGATGTGAAATCCCGTATGCAAAACAGTGACGGTGCTGTACATATAACGATCCTAATTTGTGTGATGGATGCAGAGCTCTTAAAAGTTATACTCTGTATCTAACAGTTAACTTCAACCGAGCAACTTCAGATGTACAGTTCCTAAGAATTCGGTCCATATCTTAGAGCGAAGATAAGAAGTGAAGAAAGTGTGGGCTAAAACAATAGTGTTGCTTTCCTTACTCTCAAATGACACAGTAAAAGCATTTCAATTACATATTTTACAGATTTGGCTACAAAGCCAGCAAAGTTCAGTTTCATCTGAAAACTTTTATTATAAGGTTTATACACACACACAAAAACACACACACACTAACTGTATAACCCAAAAGTAACTGGAACTGGAAAGGTCTTGCTATTTGATACCGCAGTTATATGCTCTACTTTTTTGCAGAAATAAGCTGCAGCTGCCACCGCACTTGGAGAAAGAAGCAGGCCCGTTATTCTGCTGAGTAATACAGAAATTGTCTGTTGATTTTAAAAACATGCCTGCTGCTTTAATGATGACAAACAGCTTCTCAACGTGTCGTTCAGAAAAGTGCAGATTGAGTAGATTTGGATGATTATGAATTTTTTTTTTTTTTTTGTAAATTTATGACCTATTTTTATAGCTAACATTTTAGGCATGCTAAAAATAAGCAAAGCCGCATGCAGCCACACACAGAACTACAGTGAGAAAGAATAAATACATTTTTTTTTAAAAAATACCCCAATACAGCAGGATAATTCTTCAAAAATTTACTGTATCAACTGGTGCATTTAAGTTGGCAAGAATTTGATTCTTTAAGCACCACTAATGCTCGCTTGTCTTTTTTAGTTAAACTGAGTAATTTTAGTAAACCAATATTCTGGCTCTGCTCCCCTGTAGACTATGAGGTATGCCTATGGTACAAAGCCTTGTGCTCACTCATAAATAAATCACACATTTTTAGGTCTTAGCTTTTGGAGGGCATCTGGTCTCTTCCTCACGCCCGCCTTCCCATCAGGCGTGCAGAGAGCCCAGAGCTACCGCCCTGACAGTTTGGTGTCAACTCCTTATTCATAGCCTTATTGAGATTTGTGGAGTCCATTTCTATTAACAGGATGATGGAGGAAAAAGTGGTGCAGGACACAAACAGTGGAAAGTCAGAGCAAGTCTGTTGATCAATCTAAAATCTGAAAAAGTGAAGGTCATACACATAATTTTTTTTTTGTATATTAGTTTCTTGATTTAAGTCTAGGATCTGTAACAAATTGAAATTAAATAAAAATAAAAACAACAATTCGGCAGTCCAACATTTCATTGGCTGCCTAAATAAAAACAATAAATGGCCAGTAAATCTGTAACTATTATCAGTTCTTGGAGCTGCTCTATCTGCAACTAACAAATGAGTCATGAGCAAAAAAAAAGAATAACGTCTGTCCTGTCCTTCAGAAAATTTCCATTTTAGCCGCACCTTATCATTGTTCTACAGGCTCGCTTACAATGACGCCCTGACACTGTCCTTTAAGATGCACAGTAACACACACAGTTTGGACCACAGTCACTTCATTGTTTCCTTCATGATATCAGACAGGTCAACCTCTTCTTCCTGAGGATATGAGAATTACAGAGTAATGTAGCATGTTGAGAACCAGTGGCTGTGGCCGGATCCCTGAGGACTGAGGCAAAGTCAACAACAGAGTCTTGTTAGACCCACGTGCCAAACTTCAACATCTGGGGATCTTTCTCTAGAGATTATCATTTGTGTTTTTTCCTGTTCCCTTCCTTCCAGAATATTTCTCAGACTCTATTTATTTCAGGATAAAACAGAAAAGTAGAACAAGATTCTGTTACAGAAGACCAACTTACATCTCCAGGGTGTCTGGTTTGATCTATATGTTATGTCTGTGTGCTATAGTGCCTTGTGATGAACTGGCATCTCATCCAGGGTGTGTTCCTGCCTCCAAGCATTTGTAAAACCCTCCAAACCTCCATACAGACCAAGATAAAGCTCTTACTCAAGGTATCAGAATGATAGATTGATAAACACAGGGAAGTGAAGATGTACAAGAGTGTCATCATCGTATAATAACTGCATTATACACACATCAATTAATAAACAAATATTAATATATGTTCCATATTTGCATGACGGTATCAAATGACTGTTTCTATATCTAATTTATGTCAAATTAATTAAAAAGTGCCATGTCCATGTCTGACAAGGTGCTAGAGGAAAACTAATAAAACTTCTTTCCACTTTTAGCACTGATATTCTTCACTGTTAATATTAGACAGCATTTTGTCACTTGACCTTGCATAACCTTTGGATATGCAAATTAAAATCTGAAATAAAAAGACAAGGTTGTGTTTTCATTGTAAGCCTAAAACCATGGGGCTTTCAGATCTGACGGAAAACATCAGACAAAACTGCTTTTTAAAGTGGTTTCTAAAAGCTGACCTAAAGGCAAAGATTAAAGAGGTCTTTTGTCAGAAGATAACAGTCCACCCTCAGATCCAAATCCTGCACATTTCCAACCGTCTACATCTAATGTTAGAAGAGTCAGACAACTCAGCCTCAGTGTGATAATGCCAGCCAAATTGTCCTCGGCTTCTTCATGCACAAAGACACTCTAATCTATGCCTTCAGGGTGAACGCTAAAGCAACCCACTACTCTTGGTTTGTTTAACACTCATCCATGGTTACTGATGTTTTCCTTTACTGAAAAGAGGGCTTTCCAACAATGGAGTACAAGCAAGGTGATGACTCGGGCACTGCAGAAATGCTTCCTGATTACATTAGAGCTGTTATCATTGGATTGTTCGACAGGAAATGGTGCTTTGTTCAGAGTGGAACTAACACGTTACAAACCACAGTGCCAGCTTTCTGCTTCACAGAAACACACATGTTCTCCATCCCGTTATTGCACAATAAGGTTTAAGGCTGTATTCTCAAAATGTCATTTATTGTATTTCACAGTTAAAAGCAGCATGAAATGTGGAACCCAAAGGGCGGAGTATCTTGATTCAAAACTTATTTCAGCTGCAGAGTCAGCAGGTACGCTGTAACCCAAAGCCAATAGAGGTCTACACAAGGCGTTTATCTGTATCCGTATCTGAGTCTGCAATTAACTATCAATAATGGTTGATGATATTTCATGGTCATATGAGACATCTTTCAGTCACACACACACAGACATACACACACACACACAGTGTATACTGATTTTAAGCAAAACAGGACACAGATAAACAATTTCTTCCAACAAAAACATAGGGTAACATTTACAGAGAAGTACTCGCATGGAAGACGAGAAAGCTTTGGCATCAGTGTGGAATTCAGGCTTCACAGGTCAATATATCTATATATCTTGATGTAAGCAGCACTGGTGCCTATAAAAATCAAAGTACTGAGCTTGACTTATGGCTTAGCCTATTCCGCAGCTTGCTTCTTGGTGCAGAGCTGTTTTTGACCTGCTCAGCATGTCTGTACGTAATTAGCGTGCATCAAGGGGCTTGGACTAGCACGAGACATGAGTGACAAAGTCAGCTCAAAGTGCTCAGATCAAAGAATGGGCAAACAGAAGAACTATGATAATTACTGTTTTAAGAGACATTAAAACAAACACCTCACTGCTAAATATATCGGTCGTAGGATGACTGAGGATTTGACTGAACATAGCCGCTGGTCATAATTTAGATTTTTTTTTAAATGATCACAATATCAATAAATCATATTCTTTATCTATGACCATATTGGACTGCATGATGAATGTGAGGAACATCATCCAAGAAATAACTCTCTAACGCAGACCTCTATTCAACCTGAAGATCACAATAGCGTATCAGGGTTTTCCCCCAACACAGCACCATTACATCACTGCAATTAGTGTTCAGAGTAGAAATTAAATAGGAGAAAGTGAGCGTTACGATCCATGTGTCTTCCATATGGCTTTAAGTCCTCTACTATATGAGTCTGTCAAATCATTAGGCAACAAAAGCAGGCATTCATCTTTCATCACTTTTAATTGCGACTAATATTCCAGCCTTATACTAATCTACATATGGTTGCACTCTGCATGCTATCACAACCAGAAGGCTTTTAAAAGTTGTAAAAAGCTTTCTTTTCCACTGAAAGTTGCATATGAGTGAGAAAAAAGCCATACCTGCACATTGCAACAGAGCTGCAAACACCTCACTATTACTGTACACGTTTTGATCAAACTTTCCTTCTAATTCCTTCTTGTTATCTAGAATTATCTCTAATGTTACCTAGGAGTAACAATCCACTCACAAAAACAATCAGAGCAAATGCACTCCTGCTTGATCTGAGTCTGGCAAATAGTAGAGATACCTAATCCAAGATTGCAGCTTTTATTCCTTTTTTATTGCGAGAAAATTGCACTGTCATTGTACTTCTCTTTCTGTCTTAACAAGAGCATTATTTTGGTGTGTTGGCCTAGAAAAACTTTTCTTGAACTGAAATGTGTCTTTTTTCCATATTCCTCTATCGTAAGCTATAGCATTTTAAAATATGCATTTTATAATTATCCAGAAATGTTAAAAAAAAAAAAAAAGGAAAGGCTAAAGACTTTCATTGGAAGTCTTTTGTCCACTGCAGCTCAGGTGAACTACAGTATTAAATTACAAAGAAAATTCATTAAGCTTATGACTGCTTCAGATTTCTGACAGTTTCAGCAAAACCTGGCATTCACTGTATGTCTTAACTGCACTTAGCTAGCAAGGTTTTAGACAATGTTAGTGGTTGTGTTGTGTTCAAACTGGCTCCTTACCTGACATGATCTTTGCTGGGAGATATCCTGTTAAAAAAAAAAAGTTAAAAGTAAAAAACATTCATTTTACTAAAATTTGCTTGATTTCTTTAAACTGAGGTGTCAAAGTATGTTAAACTTGTTTCACTGTCTTTTATTTTATTTTACTTTATTTTATTTTATGTCTGTTTGGTGACATCTAATGGGAATATGATAGGAATTCCCAGAACACTCAATGCTGCTAAAATTTACAAAATTGCAGCTTCTATACTGTGAAACTGGCAAACACAGCATTAGTATTTTTTTCTAATAAAATTTCTGTGTTTTATGACTGAATTAGAGACAAATATGCAAAATAGTTCAATTATGTTCAATTCACTCTGCTGTTATATTTTATGGCTACAGAGCATAAATGCAAAACCTGCACTATACATGCAATATAATCTTGCACATTACATAAGCACTATAAGTTATTTATTGAGGCTGTGAATAAATGTAGACAGTCCTTCTGAATCTGTGAGATCTGTTAAACTCATTGAAAAACAATGAGTCATGGAATTTCTTTGCAGTGGCTTCGGCGGTGTTTGACCAGCCATTTCCGATGCAGCTACAGCTCAGGACACACTCACACTTAGAAGGCACTGTGCTCTCACACACCACACTGAGAGCAATGATAACAATGAGCAAAGTGTGCTCAGGGCATACGCATAAACAGACCCACTGCAAGTCAATTACCCAATTCTTTGGCACACACACAAAAAAGGAACACACACAAACACAGACACACTCCAGCTTCTCCTACCACTTCCCTCTGCTTTTCCATTCTCTCTCGGCCTCCCTGAGGGACTACAGTGTCTCTCACACAATACTGCCACTATCTCTGCTTGTTTTTGGGACAGGCTGAACTGAAGGGTGAGAAGTGGTCAGCTAATAGCACACATGCTCTTGGGACTGTAATGTAAAGTCAGCAGCAAAATGGGAAGTGAGCTGTGATGGTCTAGACTGGACAGACATGGTACTGTTGCAGAGTGAACATAACACAGAGCCAAGCTTTATTATCTATAGAAACATATTACTGTCTTTTTTACGTTAATGTTTCTCAAATTCAGGGTCAGGTAACCCCAGGGTCTGTGGAGTATTCTAGGGAAGATGTCCAGGAAATTATTTTATATTATTACATTGATATTATTCTAACAGATTCCTATCAGTTTTGCAACCTCAATCAGACAAGGTCATGTAAGCATTGATACATGCCAGATATGGTTTTATGTTCTATATAGGCTAATTATCGTAATAGAGGTGAAGTATGTGATTTTTTTTAGCCCACTGCCACTGGAGAGATAAATCACAATGGCACAAATTAAAACATTTCACCTTCACCCCAACCAATAACACCATTTTTTGTTAACCAAGCATACCTCATAGGTTGCCTCTTAAGTAAAAAAAACTGCCATGCAGTGGAGGGGTGGAGCCTATTTTCAGAAAACTAAAACAATGTATTGCGCTAAATCCATTGCATGAAACTACATTATGTGAATCACAACTAAAACTTTTCTGAAGTATCCTCAAAATTATTTTATTACACAGAAATGTTTAAAAGCATGTCAAAGATGTTGTAAATTACTGCTGTAAATTAACAATAAAAGTTTGTTTGTTTGTTTTTTATCAGTCCTCAGGCAGAAAATACCTTTTTTTGTGAAAAATGTGAGAAAGCTCAGTGAATTTGTTCCTTGTGACATTCATACAATGACTCAACTTCTGCAGAATTAGATAATGATATTTAGCAGACTCTCAGAAAGCAAGGGCTGGCATCAAGTACAAACATGAAACTCAATTGGGATGAAGGAATGAATGTCTTTTATCAGTAATGCAGGAAGACACAAGCGCTCGATCCATTGATCTTTAATAAAGAGGAAGGACGTTCGCCGCTGTAGGACATTCAATGAAAGGGGTATTGATTTTAACTCTGTTGGCAGATGTCTACACACACACCGCAATCTTTTTGCAAAATTAACAGATGACAAGGAGCATGTAAACAAGACATCTATGAAAAGTTAAGTGAAAAACTGACAGGCCATAATGAAAAATATACAATAACTGTCAACACATAGCACACTGTGCTTCTACAATAGCATCTTATGACTATTAAAGTGAAAAGACCACACCAGAAATACTTGTGTGTATGTGCTTGCGTATTATTCACAGTACAATCACATTAGGTGACTATGTATAAAAATTTGCTCCTGTTAGGATATGAAAACTACTCTGCTTGCCACGTAGGCCTAATATCCCACAAGTTAAGTGACTTTCTGGCTTTGTCAAGCATTTTCATTCCTCTTCCTTCCACTCCTACAGACTCTATAGTACAGGTTTACAATATTGCAATACTGGCCTTTGCATTAATATTTTTGACAAAGCATGCAATATGCAAATGAATACACGAGCCATAATGTCAGATAAGTTCCCAAATAAGTTTTCTGTGCAAAATTATGGCATTTAATCTAGTCATTATCCAGTTAATTTGGGCTGAACTTTATTGCGGCTGTGAATAAATGTAGACAGTCCTTCTGAATCTGAAACTTTAACCATAACATATCACAGATTCTTTTTTTAATATGTTGCACGATATATCACAATAAATCTGTCCAAACGGTCCAGCTCTACGCATCGTGCTCAATGTTACACCGACTGTATGATAAATTTCTACTCCCAGGTGAGAGATGACACTGAGTCGCTGTCATTGAGGGTTCAGGATGTGAACTATGTGTCCATATAAATTCTGTTGAACATTTTTACCGTTTAAAGCTTTCATAAATTTGGAGTTCACTGCAAGACAGTGGGTTTAGTATGAACATGTGAACTTTTAACAGCATCACTATATTGTTTAGGTGTACACCATAAAGCATTCAGTAACAATAATGGAACATATAAGAAAAACAAGAGCTATAAGAGTCATAAATGTAAATCTGGTCTCACAAAAGTGTCTTGTATGTTTAAGGGGTCCATACAAATCACGGAATGATCTGGAAGCTTAGGAAATGGTCGAGTCATCTTATGACAGTTTAAAGATTTTGTGAAAAGTGAGGAGGAGCTTTTCGTTTCCATTAAGTCGCTTCCCTCTAGTTCTAGACATATGGCACTGGTCTCTAGGGCCACAGACAGCACTGTTAACTGCAGCAAAAGGAAAGGTCGATGCAGGAGAAGTAAAACCTTTCTGAACGATCATTTCTACTCTGGCAGTAGGACATTATGGCTTGTTGGCTTCACACTTCTCCAGTGAGAGACTAAACGAGAGGGGCGCATCACACCGAGTTTCTCTCTCTCACACACACACACACACACACACACACACA
>JAOTRN010000053.1:10066867-10084542 GCA_028566695.1 Bagroides melapterus
ATATATATATATTTCAAATCCATTATACTCTATTAGAGAACTTTTCAGACTATAAAATAGTTTTGGTTTATAATAATATACTATACATAATAACAACATGCAGTTACATTCTTTTTCCCCCAAACTGTTTATTTATAATAGGTATAATAGGACATTTCAAAATAAATTGTTGTATGGCATCCCGTGACTGACCAAAAGCCGACCTGCAAGTTAAAAATCAGTGGTTAAAGTCAGTATCTAGGTACCGAAAGCTGAAATTTCACAATAGAGTCAAGCATGTAATTTATCTGATAATACTACAAGTTGGATACAGGCCATTTAACTTGAAGTTAGTTTTAAATGGGTTACAGACGAAAAATCAGCAAGCATTTCAGCATCCTTTTTCATGGTACAGAAAGAGTCCCAGAGTCCCAAGAGTCCTAGATAATTACTTTCAAATAAAGAACATTTCCAGTCAGACTAAATACAGAAGAGAAAAAAGTTTTAAAGGGAGCAAAGAGAGCAAGAGAGTGACCTAGTTAAACCTACAATTCAGCCACTCACAAAGTCCTTTGTAATTACTATTTCAATTCTTTGGAACTGTCCTGAACCTCTCCATTCAGCCTCACAGTCTGAAAAAGAAAAAAGATTTCATCAGCTAAATAAAGTGTATTCAGGTTCAGGCAACTAGCAAATGAGGAGTGTGAGGCAGAGAACACTAAAGTCAAACGGCTAAAGTAAATATTCATATATTCACAATAAAAGATAGCCGTCAGTTTTCCAGTCAGGGAAACCGTGAGTACAATGTGACAGTGAGACACGCAAGAATGATGCTAGTCAGAGTAAGCACATGTGGTGAGTCCCCTGTAGTTCCTCCCACTCTAGCAGCCTTCCTTTCATCGTCCCTTTGGGTATTTTAGGAGCACACAATAAATACAAAAAATATTTCCTTAACTTTGGCTCAGCTGACTCCCTTAATGCACGATAACCTGAATTATCTCCATTTTTATCACCATATCAACAATCAGTTGTGTTTTTAACCGGTCATTGTTAAGCAACATGGTCTTAGACTTGCACATTCATAACAGCTCTTATGAAAGGATTTCGGAATGTTATGATTAATCTAAAGGGTGGGTACATTTTCTTATGATTTACTGAAATCCAAAAAATAGTACTCTCATTTCCTTGAACAGATGCAATTTATTTTTTCATAGTATCAGATAGGATTTGTGATTCCATTCTATGGGTTCCTCAAGGGTTCTTCACATGGTTAATAGTTTTAGGTGTTTTAGTAAAGATGTTCATTGTGTTCATTCTGGTTTATAGCAGCATTGGTGGGACAAACCAAAGAACGCATATCAATGATTAGAAAAAAAATCTTTTTTTTTTCAGAAGCAATTATTCATATTTATTTTACATTAACTATAAATCAACCATTTTTCTGCACTCTAACTCCATCTCAGACATTCCCTTTACTCCTTCTGCCTCTCTTTTTCTCAATAGCTCCTTTATAACGACCTTCTCCGTCTTGAATCTGATATTGCTTGAGTAAACAGGCCATGTCAGAGCAGTGGGGTAAAAACTGGCCAGTAGCTTCACACCTCTCGTGCTCTCCCTCCTTCCATCAGCGAGCTTGTGCGCTGATCGGGTTGAGGGTGGAAAATTCCTGAGCTGTAAGCTAGCTGCACTCCTGGGCTGCCTCCCTCCTAAATTAAAGGCATGTGTGGAATCTTGAGCCAAGGTTCTGACAGTGAGGCAAGAGAAGAATAGCAGAAAGATGAGGAGAGCACTCGAGAAAGGGTGGATAATGAGAGAGAAAGGTATATCTAAAGCGACAGACATATTAAAACAAATGTGGAAGGGAAAATCCGAAGATGGGGGTCAGGAAGGGGTGGAAATCAGAGATGCATTATTAATTTTGATGGAAAACATCAAAGGATAAGGACAGAGGGCAGACAGGGAGGGAAAGAAGCTGCTCCTTGGGGGATGGAGAAGTACATGTCCTTTAACTCTAACTCTCATTCTTTGCACCTCTTCTCACTCCTTGGCTTGTTCTCCCCATCCAGTGGCCCATGTGGGGGAAGAGAAGGGTGTTCAAGAGTACAGATGTAAATACCCCAAATGCCAGTTTAATAAAAAGAAAACAAATCTGGCCCACTTTCTCCAGCCTAACCTGGCCTACCAGAGGGGAATTAGAACCTGCTGCCGTGGGGTCGGAAAAAAGAAACTTATGCATCCCTTCCAGCCCATAAGTTCAACCTTTTCATCCCCACTGACTACCTAAACACAGATGTGTAAGAGCACACACACACCCTAGACTAGTCATACTTGCATGTAGTTTATAAAGACTAGCAAAACTTTCCAAATTGTTTTCCTTCTGAATGATCTAATGATAATCAGTTGACTTTATTGATTTAATTAACTGGGTCATTGATTAATCAGACCCAAAAAAAAATAGACTGCTTAACTATGATGTTAGATATTAGGTAGAATATTAGCCCCAGGGTCAGGAATAACTGTAGACAAATCTTTCTAACCAAATTTCAGATGACCCCAAATCACATGCAGACAAAATCTTTCCCAAAAATCCTGTATCATAGAAAAATTTTAGCACATCTTTTGCCAACATTTTATTTCAACTCCATGTTAAGACAAGAATCTGGAGCATTACCATTAAGAAAATACTAAACAGAGAAATATGTTATAAGTATAGTTTTATTTGTTTGTGTTTGTAAACCAATGAAATGACACATAGCATTACACCATAGTTTTGACCCTCAGTAATGCAATTAGCAAAAAGGGGACGAGCAAAATATGGAGTTTCAATTTTGCTAGAGGCAAATTCCTAGAAATGTTTAAACCTTTAAATATCAAAGCAACATCAAATGTCATTCAAGCTTCAGCTGATTCATCCAGCATCCAGCATCCAGCCGATAAAACTGTTGGCAACAAGGCAGCAACATATTTTGCATTTTGCATTTTATCTAATTAGCATGTATGACACTGAATTGTGTAGCATTATATTTACCTTGCTCAAAAAGATTTAGCAAGGCTTTTTTTTCCTTTCTGAACTCCATAAACACACAGGATATAGAGGATATCACTAATTTCGACAAAGTGCTTTTCCTCTAGGAGAGAATGACCTCTTTTATGGTACAGGGAAGTGGAAAACACCCATTAGGCAAAAACTCAGAGGACCTGAAGAAGAAATAGGAAAAACCTGGAGCTACATGTTTATGGAGTGTGATATTTGACCTCATAGAGGTCAACAACACGGGTGGCATTTTAAACATGTGATCTGACAAACTTGGACATTTTTATTATCATGTCAGTATGCAGTGTTTATAGAATGTAGTAACCTTTAAAATAAGGAAAGAAAAATGAAGAGACATTTATATAGCTTGGGAGACATTGATAGACCAGTGTAACAAGATCAAGCCCTACTGAAACCTGCTTTTAAGTGTTTTCCTGAAGTGTTTAACTACATGCTGTTTTGATTCTACTGTAAGATGACTATGATATGTCTAACAGATAATCAGTCCTGCCCTCTTGCCTCCAGGAACATGGTTACCAAAGATGACTGAATAAACAAATGTATAAATGAATGCCATCATTTTCTATTATAATTAGATGCTTATATACATATATACATGCATACATACATACAGATAGATAGATAGATAGATAGATAGATAGATAGATAGATAGATAGATAGATAGATAGATAGATAGATAGATAGATCCTGCAATACATTTTTACAGAGATGATTTTTCAGCCATGGTTTTGTTTAAAGTGATACATTCCCCATGGCAATGAAACATGTTTCCAATTTCTTTTTTTTCCTTTGGCAATGATGTGCTGCTATTTCAGTTCCAGACAGACAGCAATAAAGACCTTGTTGTTCATGTGACCTTATTAGCCCACACCTGCTCATTTACCCTCTCAGTCATTCCTGCTTTTTTTTCTTTACTCACACACTCTCTGCATCCTGAGTCATTAGGAAAGTCATTAACAAATAACAGGCTTGTAACAGCACCTTATCAGTCACTGTACTAGATAATGATACAGGACACACATTGTTGCAAATAAATGAATGAGTGAACGAATGAAAATGTAAATTAATACAAACAAACGATCGATTTAGCCTTTAACTCTGATTCTTTGTTTACTTTCTAATTACCCATAGAATTCTCTGTGTTTATTTTTCCACCAATTTCAGATTTCTTTTTTATTCTTTCAGCAATGATTAGTGTGTGCTCTGAATAACAAAACATACTGTATAATTGTTCTGTATAATCCAAACGTCTTACTTGAAAGCTGAAATCTGCTGTTTGTGTTTCAGTCATGAAACTAAATCTATGAATAATCTATAAATCGATAAATAAATTACAAATTGCTGAATGCTGGTTTATATTTCAAACAATTTGACAAAAAAACATATTTTTATTGTTGAACTGTGGGATTGAAATCATGACTTTGATCTTGAAAATTCAGTCTTAAGAAAATCCAATAATGCCTACATTATTAAATATGAATTTCATTACATTTCATGGTACAGGTGCCATCACAGACATTTAAGGGTTCTATCAATATTTATTTTGCTCCTTCCCTTAATAGAATTTCATATTAAAATGTGCCTCAGATCATTATTTTAAATCATTATATTATTTCATGTTTCTACACTAGAAAATTGATTAACAATTTATTCCCAAATTACATGCTGTTGTTTTTTTTTTTCCCTCACTGGTTTCTGAATCCCAGGAGATCAATCCCAGGAGCCGAAACACAGGTGTTCCTAATAAAGTGGTCTGTGAGTGTAAAGTCATTGCTAAGAATAATATGTCCAATTATGATGTTTGAAGGAATGATTCCCTAAACTGAAAAAGATCATTTTTTATTGCCTTTTGTGTCTCCTGGTGGAAATTTGGATTCTTACTGTTTCGAGCAAGCATGCAACAGAAAGGAGTTCCAGAAACATCTATAAGTGGCTATTATATGCATCTGAAATGATGAAACTGTGTTTACAACAAACGATGGGCTGCAGGCCACAGCTGGAGTGTAGACAAACCCCACACACTGACAATGCTGGGAATTTACATAACTGGTGTGGGACAGTAGGGAGGATCTCTGATGAAGGCCAGACCTGACAGAGCTCGCCTTTGTGTGTGTCTACCCACGTATGTAGCCGTCGCCCTCAACTTCACAGTTCAATGACCTTCCATCGACACCATATTTTCCATATTATCCGTGTTCAGAAAGAAAAATAACATATAACAGTTGGGTTAAATGTTTATACTGCATAGTGCATAATATAGTTTTATCTCCTAAGCCATGATTAAAAAAAACTTTTTTTTTATTGAAAAACAATAAAAAATGAAAGTGTTCTCTCTCTCTCTCTCTCTCTCTCTCTCTCTAGCTCCCTCAAGATGAATTGTTACAGGTTGGAAACTAGGAAGAAATCATCTTCATGCTTCTCAAAGTTCAGAAAGGAAATTTAGCATGAAAGGTGAAATTAAAGTCTATAGTTGGGTCATTCACTAATAAAAGGAGGAGGAACGAGAGCTACCACCATAGTACTACTATCCTAATGCTTCTAACAGACAGATTCAGCTCTTTATAGTTCCAGGAATGGGTGTTATTACTTACGGATCCACAACCACAAGTAACATGAGCTCAGAAGGGCCTGTGCAGAACCTCTAGAGCTGACTTAATCTGTTGCCTGAGGATGTGGAAGAGAGAAAGAAAAGGCAGGAAAGCTCAAAAGGAAATTTTTGTGCATGTGAATGAGTGCCCATATAACATGAGTTTATGAGAACAGTTGGCAGTTAGTCCTCAGACACACACAAACACACACTTGTATGACTAGTGTGAGTAAAAATGAGCTGGTCTTATGAAGACTTATTCAAACTCGTATTTTTTCTTCATCTTGGCTGCTCAGCCCCCACACACTCATTCTGAACCCTCAGTGGTCTCACACACACACACGCACACACACCACACCCGTGTCACCAAAGCTATGGTTTTTTACATTGGTTTTGGGTTGGTCGTTTTCATGTCATTAATTCAGCCAATGTATGCATTGTATATACATGGATTGTGGTTGTGATATAAAATGTGAATTATAAGGTGTATCCTTTAGAAATAATATACTGTAACTACAGGGAATGAATTATGAATGTGTAATAAAATCTACATTTACTTTCATGATGTAACCTTTTATGCTATTTATGTTATAGTCCTATGTAATTATGCAAAATCTTTTTAGGGTATTGGTCAAAGAACTAACTGTATGCCTTTAATAATATTATTGTAAACATCATAAGATGTACTTTTGGGTGTTCGATGGGTAATGGGCAATGTGGGATTAGGTAGGGCAGTTTTAGTACTGAGTTGGTTTTGTTATGTAGACTTGCAGCAGCACTTAGATTCAGATTTTATTCAGGTTAGTCCTCTAAAGTTGGTTTATCTGAAAAAAAAAATCATATTTTCATATTCTCTATTTATATACCAATTTTTATTTTGAGTTCAAAGTCTCAGTGTGCACAACAAGCAATCTTGAATTATAATGACCTTTGCTCTGTTTAACAACAGGACAACAACCCAGGATAAACACTACATTTTTTATTTGGATTTATTAAAGTGGTGGGCTACATTGCAATGGGAGATCAACATTGATGCTGGAGGTTTTTACTGGTATTAGATTCTATAAAGATGACATAATTCAATAGATGATGTAAACTGATGATTAGGATAACATCATATTTGAAATAACATCTTCAATATAAACATCAAAACATATAAATAAAACATTTTCTATTCTTTTTAATGTATTTAAGAGAACGTCTACAGCACTAGAATTTACATGGAAGGAACACACACACACACACACACACACGCACACATACACATTAGCCAAATAGAACCCTGTGAAAACTTTGTGTTCACACCAAGTCTAAATGACAAGTTGATCTAAAACTGGTGTCTTTCACCTCTCTTTCTGTTTAATCAGTTCTCTTAACACACCTCTTCCTTCCTCTGGCTTTGATAAGCAAGCTTAAACTTTAAGAAAGTTTGTGTAAGCATCAAAAGCTCCTATCAGAAGTGGATGAGTGGGTAACGTTGCCTTGCCAGCTCAACCGTAACCTTGTTAACCTTGACCAGAGACCCTGCATGCAGCCTGTAAACCAACATCACAGGATAGATAAGCTCTGTATGTGTGTAATCGAGGTCCAGTTGGTTTTTCCCACTCCTTAACAGAACTGAACACAGCATGCATTTGAAAGGAGAAGGCCTGTGTTTGACCATGTTGATGCTGTCATTGCTTCCTCATTGTTAAATGACAGAGAGCAGCATGAATGTCTGCATCATTCCTATGAGTTGTAGCAGCGGTGCCAGGCTCCTATTATACCTTGCTGATGTAGACAGTTGAAGCAATTTCACTCGTTGGAGTACACACAGTGGACCAGTGTTAGCTATAAACTCTAAGACAATGTGTGTGTGTCTTTGTGTGTGTGTCTAATGAAAAGCCTGTTAAAAACAACAAGGCTGGATTTTCCATCAGATTACTGAACTAATCGCTACTGGCTGGCTGGCTCAACCCTCCCAGGAAGGAAAAGCCTCAAAAACACTTTCAGGTCTTGACTCTCACGAAAAGATGTCTCCACACTAAACACTATGCATGTGAACACATCAGTATGCACATCATCAAGGACTAATAATGGAGCAGGGACACAATATTGATTATACAAACTGGAATGTGTTCAGAATAAAAAGGAAATCACTGAAGGAAAGAACTTTGAAAATAGCTTTGAAAACACCATTTAATATTTAACAGTACAAACATATCAGTATAATGTTACTTGTAAACAAAATAGTAATTCTTTATTTAATAAGTCTAGAATAAAAGAAAAGTCTAAAATAGTGAACAGCTGACACACAATAAAACAAACCAAATAATATTCCTTAAAAACAAAAAGAAAAAGTTAGCATTTAACAGGGAAAAAATCCCCAATTTCCAAAGTGCTTACATTTGAATTTTAGCCCAAAATCCCACTAAGATGGAAAAGCAAAGGCCTTTTTCATTACATGCTGTTTTTCCTGCAAATCCCATGTTTGTTCTTCCCTCAAGCCACCTTTCAAAATTCTTTCAGGCTCATGAGAACACTAAAGCCAAGAATAGAGAAAGACTTTTTTTTTTTTCATATACTCGGAGTTCAATCCCTTCATCAGACTGATGGCCTAAAAAGCAAAGATCAAAGTCAGGACAAGCCCACAGAGTTCAGTGTAGGTTTTCCCTTGTGCAGCAATCATAACTTTTGTCCTTCGTGTTCTTTCCAGCATTGTTTCAGACAGAGCTGGATTGGTAAAGTGCAAAGGGCTCAGTAACAATAGAGAGGACATGATGTGGTGAATATGGTTGGAGAAACTGAACTGAGGTTCTATGTAATGATCAAACATGGTATGATTTGCCCTCAAGCAGTTCTCAGACCAGGCTCGGTCCTGTTTAACCATTTCTTTATAATGGATAGCATATGCTTCTCAGTCTTATTATGCAAAACCTTTTTAATATGCTTCAAAACAACCACAAACACACACAAAATAAAATCTGTCTCTGATGTTATCGATCTGGCGTCAGAATCGAACGTGAATTACGTCAGACGTTTATGTACAATTTGAAAAAACACCTATTTTATCACACTGTTGTCGTTCGTTATTATTTTAACTTTTTCCCCTTTATCGTACCATCCTCCATGCCTCTGTCTCTCAGGGACATCAGTCTCTCTTCTCACCTTCCAGGTCAGTTGAAGTGCAAAGTCACTCTTCAGTTAGTGTTAAAGTCAATGAATTGCTCACACTCCTTCGTTGCTCATGTGATGCTCCAGATGAGAGGAGCTGAAGAAAGACATTTTCAACTTTATTCGTTGACCCTTGAACTTGACAAGCGTGGGGCGGAAAAGCAGATGTTTGGAGCACACTCCTACACTTAAACAGAGGACAGAGCGTCTCTAGATTTGTTTCTTTCCTTTCATCACTGCCTATTTACCCCACTCTCTGTCCACACTATAGACTATTTAACCATCTATTTTAGTCTAGAATGTCTGTATGCTCCAGATTTCAGCTGCCACGTGTGTGCCAGAACAGAAAGATGAAAAAGATGTCGAGCTCAGCACAAGACATTAATTGTCTAACATCAGAACATATAAACATGCTAATATTCTTAAAACTCTTACTAGTAATAGATTTTGTAAAATCTACCATTTATTATAAATTAGTATTTGTTATAAGTCTGGCAGCAGGAAGTACTATATTTTTTGATATTTTTAGCATTTATACTAGTTGAGCTTTTAATCATTTTTTTTGTAATTAAGCTTTTTAGAATGGTTAGAATATACACATATGTGGAAGCAGTTACATAAATAAATACTGAGTTATTTTTATAGTTTCCATTATTTTTATTTTAAACTATTTTTGATGTATATTTTCCTTGATATTACTCCTCCTACTGCTCCTGTGTCAACTTGAATTTTCCCTACGAAAGGTAAAAGGTACCTCTCTCTCTCTCCCTCTCATCTCATCATTTGTATCATCTCATATTTGTCCATTTCTAGGTTAGTTTGAAAGACCTCCTTTGTAGATTTATTCATATATTTTGAACAATTAAAAGCTACTTATTTAAAATGCTGATATATATATTAAACATTCAGTTTGGCAATGAATCATTTTTGTTCTCTAAAGAACCTTCTGAAGTATGGTATTTTGATGGAAATAATAAAAATGATGGAGCACCAGTATCCAGTATCTGTAGCAGGTCGATAGCAGAAAAAATGTTAGACTAGGTATCAGAAAACATTTTCCAGATAGATATCAGATCTGTACTGGACTGTATTGAAAGTCAAAAACTGGAAGCAGTTTTCAGAAAATAAATTAGATCTGTTTTGCTTTTCTTACTACATTTATATTTAATCCAACTTACAGCATTAGTGAAAACTGAAAGCTTAGTAGTTCTCAAAGTTTTTTAAAAAATGTTTGTTTTTGTGCCTCAAAGCAGTGAATAACAATGTTGAGAATCGATTATACACTTTCTTCATCCACTGAAAATCTTCTGGCTTATTTTTTCAAAGCCAGTGGAGAAAACAGCTTTTGAATGACCACAAAGCAGACATTTTGTTAAAGTAATTTAATCTCATATAAAACAGAGTTAATTATATTTGCATATAGGATAAAGGGCAAATGTCTTTCTGGTTTATATACACTAACTCGGTGGAAGAATCCCACATTACCACAGTGCACGCATTCATGGAGACGCCATATGGCTTTATACCACAATGCAGCCTGTCTGGTTCACTACAGTGCCATGATCCCTTTAATCTGAGCACAGCGAGTGAATCTCCACTGTCAGCTATCCATCACAGTCAAAGGAACAACAAACTATCAGGCTTCTTGTTTACACAAATCTAAAAAATAGCCCACAATACCTTAAGGGAACCACTGTAGGGTTTTTTTTATGGATGTGCCATTGTTTTGTTATTGTGGTTCAAACTGGCTGGGCTGTGGTAAAACATGAGACAGCAGAGCCGATTCTCTAGACTCACCACAGCCTGACTTGAATGCTTTGAGTTTGTGAAACATTCTCGGGTGTTTCATAGCCACAGGCTATGCTGAAGTCCAGAAGCATGCTGCCACCTAGTGGTGACTATTAACAGCACTCTGTTTCACACCTGCTCCTCCACTGTTGCTCTTTATTGACTCTAGCAAAGACTTTATCCTTTCGCTCGCCGGATGATGCTTCTTCTTCCTGCGACCCTTCACTCCTGCTGACTGAGCAACAGAAGGCAACAGGAGGGCAGCCAGTCCCCAAGGTGGGATTACGTCTGCTGATTGACCAATACTCCGTTTTTGCACCTCTTTCTGCTCCATGAGCCAAGCGCTCTCGCGACAGAGTGCCACGAATCGCTCCAGTTGTGTAGCATTAACGTTTTTGCTAACATTTAGACCGGTTTCAAATGGGTTCTGGATGTGCAAAGGAGTCGACTCGGGTTTGTTCTGCTCTTTTCCCTGGAAAAAAGTAAATTTTAAAATGAATATAAACAACTTCCATTGTTTTTCTGAATGAAAGAACTGAGGTCCTGGGCATGCAGAGCATCTACACAGCTGAGACTTTATGGAAGATGACTCAGTAAAATAGAGTGGATGGACAGAATGATAAAAACTGATAAATGACCAGAGGCCTTGTGATAGATTCCCCAGAAGCAGCACATTTAGAGGCCAAGGTCTGATTTTTACAGCTGCAGCAGCCCCTCAATACATCAGCCCAGCTACTGCAAAGTGTGTGAGTGAGTGCGAGTGTGTGGCTGCGTGGATAAAGAAATATACAGAGTGCTGAGTGGCCACAGGAAGTGAATGTTTCAGAATATTTATCCCCTACCCACTCACATCTGTCATGCATGGGATGTGTTATGAGTCTTTAAGGCAAAGCTGAGTGATTATGAAGCGTCACATTAATTCTTTAAGGTTACTTCTTATTTTCGGTCAGGTGCCTACACCAAGCGGATATCTGTGTTCTCAGGGGTATGCATTATTTGTTACGCACCTTCCTTATGTTGATGGACGTGGAACTGAAAGCAAAATTACCATAAAACTCAAAGAACTCCTGCAGCAGCGTCTCTGTTGAGGACACATGGGAACTATTTAGAAGTGTTAGTATTCAAGTCAAGACACTTTGAATTAACTTATTCTCATTAATATTAAAATTTCCTGGCAACATTGCGACCGAGCTTCTTTATAAATTGAATGAAAATTTTCCTTCAAATTACATATTAAAAATGTACAGTCTTTCATACAGTATTTAGCCAAAAGTTTGTGGACACCTGACCAACATACCCATATGTGGTTCTTCCCTAAACTGTAGCCACAAAACTGGAAGCACACAATTGTGAGGTGCAAACCTGCTCCAGCATGACAGTTCCCCAGGACACAAAGAAAGCTCCATGAATACATGGTTTGACAAGGTTGATAGCTTAAGCAAATAGCTTAAGGTTCCTCACTCTATTCCCGAAAGAACACCTTAACTATGAACTGAAGGAGGAGAAAGAACTCTGTCTGCACCCAAGACTTCCTTATCTTTAAGTGATCTGACTAATGATCTGACTAATGCTCGTGTATCTGGATGAACACATATCTCCACAGCTACACTCCAAAATCTAGAGGAAATTCTTTCCAGAAGAGTGGACCATTGTAAGAGCAAAAAGAGGACTAAATCTGGAATGGGATGTTGAACAAACATTTATAGAAGTGATGGCTGTGTGTCCACAAACTTGTTTTATAAAGTAGAAATGCTTGACAGTTTAAGGGCTACATACCAAGTGTATCTGTGTTTTTCTGTAGTTTAATCTTGCTCAGGTCACTGACGATCGTGCAATCATTCCCCTCGATAAAACACTGATCTGAGGGGGCTATATAATACAACACACAAAGCTGTGAGTTTGTGATGCATATTAAATGTGTCCGTATGTGTCAGAATATACTGTACAATGAATAATATTTGGATTATTTTTTTTTCACCAAGGTGAATAAATAGTGTAGAGGAGATGGTACACCTGCTAGGTCTCTGAGCTGGTCCAGAGTGGGCAGTAATGGCCGTGTCCTGCGCTGGAGGAAGAACAGCACAAGGACTGTAAGGGAGAAGTTGGTGATCCAGGCTCCAGGTATGCTGCTGGTGATGCCATGCACACGAGCCCAGCATCGAATCGAGAACACCAGATGTCGCACACGTGCATCCAATTTCCCATACACAAACAGCAACTCTGAGCTCTTCATCGCCACCCTGAGGACACAAGTGGACAGACAACTTTAAACATATATTTTATTTACAAGATTGCACATGAATGCTTTGTCTTATTATTAATAGGTATATTGTGATGTATATCTTGCACGCCATTAGCACCATACAGCAAGTAAAATAACTGAACTGTACTGTATATCAAGTGTATCTATAGTGTAGTATATATCTACAGTGTGTATTTCTTCAAGCTGGTGCCTCAGTCTTTTAATACTAATATACCGTGGCATCATTTATTACATATTCATGATCTATAAAATTTCAACAGCTGTATTTCAATCTACTTCTTACTGATATGTCTAACACTAAAACTATACGCTATGCCAAATTAGTTGTTTAAAGTATTTCACATCTGCGAGCCAATTCGTGAAAAGAGAAACCCCAAAGAAATATCAGAACACATGACTTTCGCTATTTGTAGATAAGGAAATAGTGACGCAGGAAGGAAACCAAGTAGTAGAAAGTTTAAGCACACAGACAAAGGGCGGGGCGAGCCATTTACGCAAGATAGTCGCTGAATCGAGTGTTTTTCTACACACGTAAGAGTAGTTCTCAAGGACTTCCTGTTTCTTGAAATCATATGCAGAGATACTCAAGAGCAGGAACAGCGTTTCCTTCACATGTTCAGGTTTCTGCTAGAATTTATGCTGAAATGTTTTCCATGGTTTTAGTGAGAGGGCAGGGTTTTCCCCCACACCAGTGGTATCAGAGTTCAGTCACTTCTAAATCATGTCTCCACAAAACACTGTGGAGTTTCTGTGCGTGGTCACCATCAAGTGAGTGCGTTTCCAAAATCTGAAACAGCGTTAGGAAAATAGAAGTGAAAATAAGCAGGATGCACAGAAAAGCCTGACGTTTGACATTTCACCTTATCTCCCCCTGCCGTTCCTAAGAAATGTCTTTCTCCTCCTCTTTCTTAACTGACAAGTTACATGTGAGGGAGAAAGATTTTCACTCAGTTCCTTAGTTTTACTTTAATTTACAACAAAGCAGTTTCACTGCAGTTTATGTGTACATGTTTTTATGTGGACTCTCACTTCTCATTCTCCTCAGCTGTTTTTCAGGCTGTACAAGCAATACGCTCAGTATTTCACATCTGATAACCTTTTTAAGAATATTTCTACATTAAAAGATGACAGAGTTATTTATCAACATAAATATGCATGAAGAAATTTGCTGTGGGTGAGATGAGCCGTCAGTTTTTCCCCTGAAGCTCTGCATGTATCATTAAATGACATGAGATTTATTACGGACCTTACCTGTTATTTGCGGTAAGGTCACATTGAAACCCGGAAGGCTGGTGAGCGAATCGGACAAGGGGGCAGCGAGCGTTGAGGATTTTCTGAACACCCACACAGCCCGGGCCAAACTGGTCCACACATTCACCGATAACCGACAGGACGCTCTGCGTGACAGTCCGCTCTGAAGTCCCCTGCTTTACTTGATACTCAAGGGACAGACCAGAACCCTAGAGGAGTCAAGAATAAACTTTAGATTTATAGACATGTAAAATCTATCTTTGTTGGATGATTTTTAATGCTTAAATGGATTGTAAATGGATTGTAAATGGTCAAGTAATTCAGCTTTGTTAAACGGGCATGTCAAAGTTCATTTAAAGATTTAGGGCTACGGTATAAAATGGATCATTCTCCAAAACCATATTGTGCTGAACATACCTACCAGTGCTTCTTTTACTTTTTCTGGAACTGAGCAGTAATGACTCAATCAGCATCTCATGCTATAACTTGAATAATCTCTAATCTAGACTTGTTGAAGTTTATCTAAATTTCCGTAATATTTGCTTCCACAAAACAAAGGGGGGAAAAAAATCTACTAACCTTCCTCTGGTTCAGCCCACTGATGCCATCTAGGTCCAGGAACATGTCCAGGTCACAGCCCAGTTTTCCAAAGCTGTTCACAGTTGAGCCAAAAGGCCTGATGATGCATTCTGGGAAATAAGCAGCAGCAATGTCTCTAAGCAGTGAACAGACCAAGAAGCGTAAACTGATGTTTTCGTCAGTCAGCTGATAAAGATCAGTCAGACACTGCAGCTGCTGATCTATCTGGAACACATGATGAGATGAAAAATAGATATAAACATATTTAAACATATCTGACTGTTAAAAGTGGAGTTACCATTACTTACCACCTAGAACTATATGTTTCTATAATATAGTGTGTACACTGGTATAACAGTCATGGTGTATAATAATGTTGCACATTAAAATTATCAAACACAAGTCACACACACACACACACACATATATATATATATATATATGATAATACTTACATTCTCTTGTCTGCACAGATGCTGAGTGAGTTCACTGATAGGAATAGGTAAATGCTTTTGGAACTTCAGCGTGTTTGATGCATTTGACTGACTGCCTTGCCCTGTCGATTTCAGCGAGAGGAGACGGGATTTGAAAGGCACGGCGGCTTCATGTTGGACACTTGGTATGGTGCAGTTTGCCTTCAGTGCACTAACGCTCTCCTTTATAGAGAATTCCACCACTGCATAAATACCCTGAAGAACAAAGAACAAAGAACATTCATCCAAATGAAGTCATCATAAAGTTCATTAAAGAGAACTTTCAGATAACTTGCAAACATGGAGCATTAGAAGTATATTTTAAGATAAACTTTTAATGACAAGATGAAATTTTAATGACAAGATGACAGCAATAATGGTGTCTCCAAATTCAAGTGATATAAGACAAAAATATAATTTGAATTCAAATTTAATGTTTTTTTATAAATAAAAAAACAAACATGAGTGTAACTAGCAACATAATCCTAAAGAAGAAAGCAATAAATAAGGACCCTAATAGTGTCCAGACTTGACATCCAACATATATTCCAAGAAAAGAGGGCAAGAACAAAACACCAAAAAAAGACAAGCAAAAGCTCAGATAATATGAAGAAAACAGCATAACAGCTATTAGACAAAGTTTACATCATGTAAACTGTTGTTCTGATTTCATGTCTATTTTTCACACTGTTATTATTTTCATTTTGTCTGACAAAAGTATGACGCTTTGATTTCATCTCTAGTATTTTGAAGCCCAAGACAATATGACAGACATAGTTTGACAGTATGACAGACTCGCTGAGTGAGAGCTCTGAAAGCTCGGAATGTACTTCTGCACTGATACTTACATAAGACTGATAGAAGAAATGGTTCTGTATGTGTCCATGCTTGGAAATGTAGTCAAAGAACTTTTTCTGGTTTATGTTTGGAGGGCAGCTGATGAGGACAGACCTCTCTGCTTGTTCTCGTCGTTCCTCTTGGAGAGCAAAAAACGATTCCTTTCCTGCTGCTGCACCTAAATCAGATTGAAATTCAAAGCTGAATAGTTTGACATGATTTCATATCATTTTGACAAATTACATCAGAGTACAGATCTTTATTGCTGGATCAACAGTACTTTTGTACGACTGATTTGTAGTAATTTACTTGACAGTTCAATTACCGTGCTATAATATTTCTAAAATATCGACCTTTCCTGTTTGATGTAATGTATAAGCATGCACACATCTCGTTTGTAACAATCAAGCAAAATAACTTCAGAAGAGACAACAGTCAGGTGAATCAAACCCTTATCTCAAGTAAAGTTACCCGAAGGAACCATTAGAAAATCATAGTATTTAAAAATGTTATATTAGGGTCATTTACTCAACAACCTGACAACATGAGGTTGCCTCTGTGGTGAACGAGAATGAACAGATTTCAGCGTACCAGCTTGTACCGTCTTTTTGACTGTCTGGGCTTTAGTTGCAAAGGTGGACCGGGTGAGTATTCGCTGAGCTCGTATTTCCGATTTCTGGCCCAGTTTAACGAATCTTTCTGCTCCTTTCATTTGTAACCTACACATCCCAAAGCAGGCCGCCATTGTTGAGCTGAAACCGGCGCATGCGCACTTCTGCTTCTACGGCAACTGTATTTGCGTTTGCTCTTTCGAAATATTTCTCACACGAACTGTGTAGTAGTTTCATTTTAGGAGTACACGTTTTTTTTTAATCATACATTTTATTCTATCGTTAAATGTAATTTAAATTCTTGCACTGAAAAATTAACTCTAGTTAGATCTTTTTTTTTTTTTTATTATTTTCCATAGTGGTGTATGGAAGAGATAGATACCAAGAAAGTAAACGTCACAAGCTGCCGTACAAAATGGTAAGAAAGACAACAGATGGCGCTAGTACAAAAAGTACGGTTTGTTGAGACTGACCTATTAGTTTGAAAAGGGGAACCGAAACCGTAGATGTGGGAGGCTGTGATGTAGAAGGGCAGCGGCATGTAAACCCACGTCTTATTTACCACATCACGGACAACACAGCAGTCATTTCACAACATGTACCTTTACACACACAGCTTCCATGTGATCTAAACTTCTGTGGAGGTGAGTGGAAAAAATCTTATTTTTGAATACACAAATGTCGAGAATTTAGACTAAAGTTAACTGCGTTAAAACAACAGCAGGTGTTTTTTTTTGTGTGCTTTATTGTTGTCCTTTTTGGCATTTGTGCTTGATAAATGGTCGAGGTACTGATGTATTTGACATCTTCAAACTGGCGAAATGTATTCTACAAATGTATGAGTTTTATTTATTTACTTTTTAAATTACGGAATTTCCTACTTTGACTTGTAAAATGTTTTACCAGTTCTCATATATATTCGCGCTTTTGATAGTCGGTACTTTTGACTTCATGAGACGGGACTGTTTTGCTTTGGGCTTCCCTTCCCCTTCAAAATCCCCTTATTTATGAAACAAACAACAAACAACTCGGACACATTGCCTTCATACAGTTTGGTAGTAGACATTCGAGGCCAGATACAGTATTTTCAGAAAATTT